>CABFPE010000324.1:565449-594432 GCA_900660155.1 Hofstenia miamia | reverse complement strand
ATACTTAATTTATCGGCGTATAGAAAAATAATTAAATTTAGATTTCCTTCCCTTTTTTAATGTCTTAGTTGCTTATTATAGAAAATTGATGTAACCGCCAATGTCAATTGCTCATTTTTACGTAAATAATTTCAAATTATAAATTAATCTTTATTAGAAAAAATAAGTATTGGACATTTGTAATACAGTTTATTTACTTTTCACCATCATCTTATATTATGTTCAACACCCAAATATTGTTAGACTTCAATAAAATCTTAAATTTATGAATAAAAAGTTTTGAATAATTCGTACATAGTTCACATTTTTTCATTAATTTGAGTAAACGTGAATTACTTTGCACATAATGATTATAATTTGATCTATTTCTTCAGAATAAGTCTCAGTACATTAATTTTAGGAGTAGGATTAATGCTTGAGTAAGTCAAATGATGAAATTGATTAAAATTTTACATCACAATTTAATATAAAAATATAATCATGTGCTTGATGATCAGAAGGATAACATAACATTTTAATCTATTCTACTGACAAATATTCTGCACAAATATAATATTCAGTTTCTGGAATTTTAATAAACTACACAACACACATACACATTTAAGTTTGTGTACAATTTATTTATGGCTCTTCCCTCAGCAAAAAACAGACTAAAATTGATTTTCCTAAATACATGGAAAATCGCAGGTTATAAGTTTTCGTTCTGTTGGCAATTCGAATATTTCAGAAAAGTGGTAAGGTATAACAAAATTATATCTTCCAGCTTTCATATTGTGTATTTAGAGTTTGTTTGTATATTGACAAGTTAAAGTACTCTCAACCAGGGTGTTATCCACAAAACCTGAAAGAATACACGTAACCACCTACTTACTTGAAATTGTAAAATACACGAAACATTCATAAACATTAAATTTTTTCAATACCTGCCAATGCAGGTACCTTTGAACGCATGCTTTCAGTATATGTTTTCCAATTCAGCAAAAGCCGGAAAATTGAAAAATAGTTGTAAAAATAGCTAAATTTTCCGTAGAATTTTTTGTAATTTGTCTTATAACGCATTACAATTTACAAAATTGAAGATAAATATGTTTACTCCTTTAATATAGATTAAGCAAACGACACAAATACACAAAATACCTACACGAAAATATGAAAACCTACATGTATAAATATTTTGTAATACAAGAATACCGAATACAAGAAAATTTCGATCAAAGTTGCACAGCGGCCGGCAAGCCACGGGCCGTATTTTCGCAGGCCTTAGCGGCCGCAAATAAATAAGAATTGAGTTATTTCGGAAAAATGTAGCCTTTCATAATATCGACTTCCTTTTTAGAAACTTTTTATTGTTTTTAATAGAAACGCTTTTTTACTAATTTTTCTCTCAATTACATATTAACCTTTTAAATTAATGTAAATACTGTAACTAATGTAACTACTGTAAGTAATTTAATTGTAAAAGTGAATCCAGTGAAAAGAAATATCCCTTCCTACGTGCATTCAGCACTATGCAACATGCATAAGGAAATTAATCGTAGCAAAGAAACAACTAAAACACGTAGCATGCAATGACACCGGAAACAACTCAACATTGAGGGGGCAAAACTTATTAAATTTTTAAAATTATTTTCAATTTATTCCAGTTTGAAGATTTATAACTTTTATCGCTTTTGAAACAACATTAAACTTCATTGTACAACCTAAAAATGCATACCTGTGATTTTTGTTTTCTTATTTACATGAACATAAATGTGTATATTGTACTATATTAGTAAGACAAAAGTAAATGTAACCATTTTCATCTAAGAAGTCAAAAGCAATATTTTTTCAGACATAATTATTTCGTGAATGTCTTACAAATTGCGTTTATTGTGTGCTAGGTATCTCAAAATCGAGACTGAACTTGTGCTAGAAAAAGTAATATTATTTGACACTGCTTCCGACTTTTCACTGAAACCAGTAGTGTAGTGGATTGGACTCAGGGGTGAGTTTTTTTTGTTAAAATTTTTTTGACGCACAGCCCCTAAAGCATGTAAGGATCAAAAGCTAAATTCAATTGTTAAGTTCATATAAATATCAATAAATTTCCTATTTTAAGGCAAACCTCTAGGTAACATTAACATCCAAAGAGGTCTATATGCATTCAAGGAATCTCAAAACTCGTTAACTTTAAACAGACTGATGTAGATTAATAAGGATAAACCTTTTACCTAAGTTTTCAAAAAATTTTCTCAACATCTATTAGGAAATTTGTAAATCGTAAGATATTGAAACAATCATTGGTGAATGTGGTTGAAAAATTGACCATTTTTACTATTTTTCTTTGAAAATTCTGATTTTCTGAAAAAATTCTTTCAATACTTAATGTACAGCTGTCAGAAGCTCTACAGCAAATGCGATCATCAACTACGTTAACTATTTCTGCCTATATAAATGTGGACACATGTCAATCTCTGTTCACACAGGCTTAATAGCAATCCCACAAATGCTAACAATATGACTGTGATTGAATTTTCACTATGCTTTTATAATAATAACATAATTTGCAATTTACAGAGACAAAAATAAAGACTTGGTAACTAGCCTTGTCGTATCTGAACCCACATGCTGGATTGCTTACCTCTGTAAGAGCCCCTTGTTATATTTTCAGCACTACACCACTGCCTGAAACCTTCAAAATACCTTCAAAATCTAGTAATTATGATGATTTTCTCCTCACCTAACAAACATTTTTAATCCTCATTAGGGCTCATTTGGTCTATGTATGTTACCGCGGCAGACCATTTCATCAGTACATGTTATCAAAATTATCATGGAGCTTTGAATGTGGAAATCAACCTTAATTAGAAAGGGTTGTTTGTGGATGAAATAACTGATGATCCTGTCATGTTCATGAACCTATATACTAATCGAAGAAATCTCAAACACAATCAGTATTGTGTTGCAAATAAGTTGTTAGAGTAACAAGAACACAAACTGAAAAATTCTTGAGTCTCTTTGTTTAACAAGGTCATTTCCTTATCATAACATATGGATTTTGGATTGATTTTCATTGGAGTATGAATAAGCAATATTTCGAAAAACAAAGACAAAGAAAAGTTTTTCAATTTTGAAAATTTATTAGCAATTTAATGATAAAATACAGAAGATCCACTCAGTAAAATGAGAAATTTTTTTGTTGCTCTATTTAAACAATATTGTAAAATTGAAAGCTGTGTGTGTGGAAACCAGGAATGGTCATACAGCAGAAATGGTTAAAGCAGTATATTTTTATAAATATTGTTTTTTTGTGATGTTTCATGTTGATGAATTGCGTCAAGTATTTTCAAAAATTTATTCACCAAAAATTGTAAATACAAAATATTTGACGAAAAAATTATTAGCATGTTGTGTAAAGTACTGTTCTTTACATTTCTAAATTCTGTCATTTATTTACTAAGTCATATTCACTCAAATGTTGTATAAAAATATTTGCAATAATTATTATATGCACAATATATGTGCAAAATTTAGTTTTTTTTGTTCTAAGATAATGAAAAAAGTGGCATGAAACTTCTAAGATTAGGATTAGTGGAATAAAAAGTATAAGACTTTGGAGAATTTAGCTATTTTTGGTTTAAAAAGTGGACATTTTTGTTATATTATCTACATAAATATAGAAACAAAGAAGCCATTATTTATTGGCAACTAAATATAGATAGGCCTATTTTTTACATAGGAGAATCATACAATAATAAAAAGTATTTTTGAATGGTGAAATAATATTAATAAAAATTTAGTCAGCATAATAAATTAAAATATTGTGGTGGCAATTGTCACCCCTGCCACCCCACTTCCGGCACCACTGTTAGCAGGCATCTACCGGGCGTAAAATATATGAACACCTGCAGCAGGCCTGCCGGCGCAGGCCATCAAAATCTGCCGGCATGTGCAACACTGATTTCAATACATTTCAACATACTGTCCTCAGTTATCAAAACTTGTTAGAAAACTCTGCTTCATTTAAATTTCGAATGCATTTATTGAAAAATTAAACTCTAAGAAAAGGGTTTCTCTCAAATTGCCATACAGAAACTAATCATGCTACTTTAAGCAAATAGTTATTGAAGAGACAGTTTTGAAAGCTAGACTTTTCAAAGCTATAGACTTGAAAATTGTGCAATAGATACATTCATCTCTTGAAAAACTATAGTACAGTCAATTTTTTTAGTAGTAGTAGTAGTAGTAGTAGTAGTAGTAGTAGTAGTAGTATATGAGTTAATTAATATGTACTTGTTAATATATGTAACATTTCTATGAAAAATTGTCAGGATAATTCCAAACATTAGAGAGTAAAGGTTACATTCACATAATATAAAATTATGGAAGTTATTTAAAAGGGCGACTCCCGTAAGTTCATAGTTGAAACTAAAGTTGCTTATTAAAAATGTAACGTTTGCTTTCTTTTTGAAGTAAAAACAACATAAAGTTAAAAAGGAATACTAAGAAATGAATTTAATATTTAAAAGCATATCTAAGATTCGCTAATACATTATAAGGTTTTTCCAGCTGGCAAGAGAGATGCAACCGGGTTATAGTTAGGGTTCTGAAAGACCCCATATTTCAATTGAGTTTACTGGTCCTAATGCCTTCTGAGTATAGCTTAGTGGGATTAGCATGGGACGGAAATGGTTCAAATTTAATAGAACTAAGTAGGACTGATTCCGAATTATTATCAATTTTCTGAAAAATGCAAATTAAAAGCGGGTTGAGCATATGCAGAAAAAATTATTTTAAATAGATCAATTTCCTATTATTTAATTGATTATCGTTTTTAATTAAATGTTTAAGGCAATTCCAAAAATGTTCAGCAAGTCCCACTCTAATAATACATAAATTTTAAAAGTCTGCATTGCATAGCATATTTCACATTGTTATTAGAATATACCAATATATATCTTTTATTTATATATGATAAAATATTCTAAATAAATTTATTATTATCAGACTTGTCAATGGATCTGGAGCGGATCTGCATATGAAAATGCGATCCATGGATTGTATGGATCTAAAATCTTAGTTCAATAGTAGGATTCACTAGAGTTTTTATAGGTATTTTCTGCTGAATTGACAGCGATGTCATTAAGTTTATCTTTACATATGAAAATATGCTGCAAATCGCTCAATATAACCTATTTCATGAATTCTGTGGGATCAGCAAAAGTCGGTTTACATATGGCTAAGCAAGATACAATATGTAGCTCCTAGAAAACCACTGCTACAAAGCTCACTAGAGAATTCTTCTCCATTTTCGTTTATTAATAAAACTCCAAGCGAATAGATTTTTAGAGTTTAGTTCTTAGTTGTTTTATCAACATTTCTGGATTTTCCTATCGAAAATACTGTGGTATTGCAAAATACCATGGTATAGGAGTTGATATATCATACATCTTAAAATGATAAAAACACTCTAGCATTATAAATTTACGTACTATTTTTGGAAGATAAATACACAAATTGACATCTACACTCATTAGCATGTATTTCAGACAAAAAATTGCATGAAACATCGATATTTGTTATAATATTAATTGTTATATTCGATATATATATAATGAATGTATATATATATATATATACATATATATATATATATATATATATATATATATATATATATATAATTATCATATATATATATATATATAAGGCAATTTTACCATGGAAATTTGACCTACGCTGTATAGGTGATGTTTTTTTAGAAATTCCATATTCTAACTCATTATTTTTTCCAAAAAGAAAGAGAATCTTAGAAGCAACAGTAAATGCTTCAATTTGCCTTAATTTTTAGCGTCATTGATAATTGGATATTAAGAAAACATTTTTCGGAGATGCTCATTTGATGGAATTGAGTATTGAGACTAATTAAATCTGATTAAATAGATTTGTTAAAGTTTAGTAATAAAATTCATTCTATCAAAATAATATTATAATGGGATTACAAAATGAAAACCAATATACTGAATTATTTCAAATAAGTCGAAATGAAAGATGTAAAAAGAAAATAAGAGAATCATCATCCTAAGTTTTTAAAAACAATAAAATAATACAGAAAGAAATTATTGTAAAGGAAGAATTATTGAAGTAGGCTAGTATTTTAATGTATTGAAATTTTATGGAAAATTGGATTATTGCTTTTCAAATTTCGGCACTATGCAATTAGGATTACATAAATTTTTAGAAACTTAGAATATATCTCTTCTAGATTCAAAATATAAATTTTTAATATATCTATTTTTGAGGAATTTAAATTCATATATAAGTAAATTATAAGTTAGCAATTATTTTAATTGTAATTGTCAGCAAATGTTCGAAACTTAGAGATAATCCACTTACTTCTTATAACAATAAATTTAAACTTTATCTCGGAAAATTACTGATGGAAAAAGAATTGCGTAAATCTAAAACTCTCTGTTATCTTTGACTTTATAGGCTATCTTTTGATAAAATTTTCAATTATAAACGAACTTGTTATAGGAAGAATCATGAATGGCCTACTAAACATAATTCAAACAATTACGACTGTAAGCCATGAATCATGAAATTGAACTTTATCACTGGCATTTTTGAGGTATGAATCCCTATTTAACGCAGGCATCTCCTACAATCTGTAACGGTCTTCTTACTTACTTTGTGTGAATCCCGCCTAAACGAGACGACTGGCGCGGTCAACGTACAGAAAACAAAATATTTGAGTTTAGTTGTTGTGAGCAAGTGTTTATGCTGCATTATAATTTGAACATTAGGTTTTGGGAGAACTTGGAAAATACTTAATGCTTTCACTTACTCCAAGCACGATCTTCTACATAAGAGGGGAATGCATTTTTTCATGGGTTTCCTTTTTCATGGACTTTGATCGATTTGGAGTAAATGTTTGAAATGTGGAAATTAGTCTACTCTAGCCTTATGCACACAACAGGCTGTTTAGAATGTTTCGCCTTCAACTTTACATCAGCACTGATTTGATTCTTTAAATATTGTCCCATTATTAAAACGGTATTGACAAATTGGTCATCTTTGTTTGGACTAAATGACACTCCTTTACAAAATTACTAAATTTATGTCGAGTATGGATTGATTAATAGCTGATTTTAGAATTATAATACAAATGTTATTAACAATGGATCAAGCGGATAATAAAATTTTCAATTATAAACGAACTTGTTATAGGAAGAATCATGAATGGCCTACTAAACATAATTCAAACAATTACGACTGTAGTCTTAGTAAGCCATGAATCATGAAATTGAACTTTATCACTGGCATTTTTGAGGTATGAATCCCTATTTAACGCAGGCATCTCCTACAATCTGTAACGGTCTTCTTACTTACTTTGTGTGAATCCCGCCTAAACGAGACGACTGGCGCGGTCAACGTACAGAAAACAAAATATTTGAGTTTAGTTGTTGTGAGCAAGTGTTTATGCTGCATTATAATTTGAACATTAGGTTTTGGGAGAACTTGGAAAATACTTAATGCTTTCACTTACTCCAAGCACGATCTTCTACATAAGAGGGGAATGCATTTTTTCATGGGTTTCCTTTTTCATGGACTTTGATCGATTTGGAGTAAATGTTTGAAATGTGGAAATTAGTCTACTCTAGCCTTATGCACACAACAGGCTGTTTAGAATGTTTCGCCTTCAACTTTACATCAGCACTGATTTGATTCTTTAAATATTGTCCCATTATTAAAACGGTATTGACAAATTGGTCATCTTTGTTTGGACTAAATGACACTCCTTTACAAAATTACTAAATTTATGTCGAGTATGGATTGATTAATAGCTGATTTTAGAATTATAATACAAATGTTATTAACAATGGATCAAGCGGATGTTGTTTTAAAAGCGTATAATTTAATAGATAAAGAGTCGTTAACAACAAAGATAATAATAATTTCCCCATATGTCGTATTTTTTAGGCAATTAGATTGCTTTTAATCATAATGGTGCGCAATGACTCATTAAATTAAGATTAGTAAAACAATAATTGCTTACGGAACTGATAAAAGTAAGCATCCAAAATTTCTGATCGTTTTCACCTAATATATATATATATATATATATATATATATATATAATTAGTAGTGGGTGTCGAAAAGGGGGAAACATGCCCAATCCTTAGCTTAATGTATATTAAAATAATTTAAGATATTGTCTAGTTTGGAATAATCGCTTTTGTACATACTTCATAATTAACATAGCTGATAATCAGAAAAGTGTGCATTAGTGATTTTTTCAGCGAAGCACTCTTAAAACTCAAAGTCATTCATTAACATCTTTACCTGTATGTCGATCTCATTAAAAATAATATTGAGTGAAGTCCATTAACTAGTAAATAATGACACAAGAAGTTCTCATCAATTATTTTCAAGACAACTACTTCCGCGAGGTCAATTAATGATGCTACCTAATGAAATTTATTTCTAAATATTTCAAGAAAACTATTAAAATTCTAGAGCTTCACTGGCGCTAGACTGATTACCATAAAACTCTAAGGAAGTATAATACTTTAAGGAAAGTAAAATGAATTAATCCCAAATACGAAATACAAAGAGCTTATGCATGGTGGACGTCAGAGTGGAGATTGAAATATTACACTTTACATGTTATGTTGAGAGACGCTGTCTATAAATGACTTTGAAATTGATTGAAGCGAGGCCACTTCAAAGAAAATAGAGCTAAATGCTAAGTGAAACTTACTTAAATTTTAAATTTTAAAGTAGTGGGACATTTAAATTCCCCATGAAATATGCTTAATTACTATTACTCTCATTCACGTACTTAGCTTTTCATGAAGCTAAGTTTAATCTATAGAACATTTACGAACCACGAAATTTAGCCATAAGTATCTCTTGTCAGCAAAGCATGGGCTTATAGTCAAACTAGTTATCGTGATATTTCGAAGTGCACATTTCAAATCGATAAAAAAAATTTTTAAATTTCAGAACACCTTCCTAAGCTAATTTTCTTGCTACGCCACTGAAGCTTACACTTTCATCACATGTCAGGTATTAGTAGAAGGAATGTTTTTTTTTGAAGTATCTTACCCATTTGAATTTCTCACTCAGAGTTGACAACGAGACGAGATCGTAACGAGCCAAGCCACGTTTAAAAACCAATTGAAAAATATACTTGAGGCAAAACAAGCCTATATGCATTTCACAGAAATAGTATATTATTTAATGGCTTTCTCATACAGAATACAATGGGACTAAGGGAGATTAGGACAATAAAGTTCTGGTTCTTTAGAATCCTACTCTATATCACCATCTTTACAAAATGAAAAAATGATATAGTCCTAAATCATAATCAGTCTAACAAATTATTACAATTCAATCCGTTATTTCTTATCTATACTACAATTAATGCTTAAGAACAAGGCGAGATAGTTGCGTGCCAATTCGAGTAGTGCTTGAACACCAACTCAAAAAAAAAACATATATATATATATATGGCAAATTTTTGCTTAGATATTATTGAAAAACAATTTAAAAAGGAAAGCATGAAACTTTTCTCATTATTTTATTCTCACTATGTGGATGATATATTTTGCATATTTAATTCTGAGGACGATTTAAAATTATTTCATTCCAAGATTAACAACATATTACCAACAATAAAATTTACAATAAAAAACGAAGAAAATAATAGGTTGACATTTCTAATACAACATTAACTAGAACATGAAGAAAAACTGAATTTGAATGACATAAGAAGTCAGGTAACATTGGACTTTACATACCTTACAACTCTTATTGTAGTCCTCAACATAAAATCAATACTATAAAAACTTTGATCAACCAAGCCTATATAAAATCCTCCAATTATAAGAACTTAACAACAGCAATAGATGAAATAGTTACCATTCTTACAAAAAACGGATATCCACATAAATTTTTAAAGAAAGAAATTGATAAAATATATAATCAAGAAAAGAAATTGAAAAACTCAATGCAAGAAAAAATCTATTGGAAGTTGCCTAACATTGAAGGAAATGTTATGTACCTCAAAATGAAATTAAAACATCTAAACGTTTTAAAAAATAAAGACGTATTTCCATTGTATTTGGAATAATCAGTTGTATACAAATATCAAAGTGATTAGTGTGATGACTCATACATCGGTGAGACCAAAAGACATATGGAAGTCAGAATCAAAGAACATATGAGAGACCACCTAAGATCAGATGTATTCTGCCATCAACATCCAAAGAAAAAAGAAAACTTTAAAATTATAATGAAAACAAAATTTACGAAAATTGGAGAAACAATTACCATCAATATATATATATATATATATATATATATATATATATATATATATATGTATCAGCAAAAACTATCCTAAATGTATTGCAAAGTAAAAGCGCATTATTTAAATGTTTTAATTTAAAAATGTCAATATAATTTTTTATATTTCAGGTTTTGTCAATTGTTACAGTAAACGAAAAAGTATGGAATATTTATTCTGAAACTAATTTTTTAGAGTTAATGGTCCCTTAAATTCGTGTTGCTAGATATTGAGCCTTAAAATTAATGTAGGTCTTAAAGTGACAATAGTGTTTTGTAATTTGCCATATATTTCTTGATAGAGTTTAGGTCAGGGCTGTTGTCTGGCCATTCAAGTAAGGCAAAACCCGCCCTCTAAACCCTGATTGTGCTCAGATCAGCAATGGCAAGGAGCTAGATCTTGATGAAACACAGTTGTGTCATGAATATGAACGAATGTCACATATATCTCCTTAAGCAGGCAAAGTAGTGATCGAAATGTATTTTAGCATAATAGCTAAGGGGAGTGAGAACATCATTGCTGTGATAGCTGAAACAGCCCTATGCTATTTCAGATAGTGGTTGTCTTCAGTGTGTACTGCAGTGCAAGCAAAGTGATTACCTTTTGTCATTATTGGAAGTTTCAAATGTTGATTGGTAACTGAATTTTACCTTTGAACAGTCTTTCACTGCTCAAAACTGGAGATGTTTGTTTGGCACAAGCCTTGTATTTCCACTATGCTGCTTTTAAGGTCATTAATTCTCAATCGCTACGTATTGGCTTTCACAAATTCGTTGCAAGGCATTCTTACATGGCATTTTGGTAAGATTGATAAATACAGGCTGTAGCTCACATTTCATTCCAGCACTGTAATAAACAGCTACCTAACTGCATGTTATAACTTTGTACATATTTTGTGATTAATATATTTAATATTAAAATGCATATTACATGAGGCTACATGTATCCCTCTGGATCTGCACGCATGCATTTGTATTTTTGCATCCAGATTGTGAGTCCTGGTGCAAACGATGCTCCATCCATACAAAGGATACAATCATTCCTACTGAAAACTTAAAACTCCCAGAAAAGCATTGATTTATACAATATTCCAGACTTTTTACTGTTTATATAGCATTGCATGATGTTAATTCCATGTAGTAGATTTTAAAAAAAATTATAAGATTAGTTAAAATATCATTAACCTTGCTCTTCGAATTATTTTAGAATATGTTTTCCAAGAGCAAAGTTACTAATATTTTAAATCGGCTACAACACATAATAATTACATTTGGTATTTTCACATTTCAATTTTTAGCGCAGATTTTAGGACAATAATGTTAACACATACGCCCTATGGATATTTATGAATTCCAGATTTTTACTTAGAATATAACTGAGTTGTGATTGAATAAAATATAAACGTTAGAATAAGTTAAAATCTCGTTTTTCCAAAATTTTACAAATCAATATGCAAAAAAATTTTTCATTATTGAAGCTTTGTTATTTGTCCGTAATTCATAAATTGTTACAACAACCCATTTGCCTTTGCAGTGTTCAACGAATCTTTCCTGTACAGTATATATTCAATTTACACTTGGCAGGATCAGGATCGTCACATGACGACCAGGTCACTTTTTATTTACAGGTTCGCTTATCACAACAACTATTTTCACATAGGCTACCACAATCACATTCCTGTTTACCTTCAACAACACCATTCCCACAAACACTAAGTGATTGTGAAGGACTATTGTGTAGACACCTTCCTCCACCATCACGGAGATTTTTTATCAGGTCTTTCTTCGAAGAAGATTTTCTGCTGACATAACACAATATTTCTTACTACACCCTTCCGAACTGTTATCATGAGGCATACCAAGCGAATGACCAATTTCATGGGCAACGGTATGTGCTGTACTACTTTTATACGATTTGAAATATTCTATAGTTGCAGAAGAAAATTCATTCATATGTTCTTAAAATATGATGCGCCACTATTTTTAATAAATTTGGAGCTATACAAATGGGTAAGGTCATGGTATTTGTAAACCTTCTTATTTTTAAGCCACTTCTCAAAATTGTTTAATTTCTCGATCGCAGTTCCTATGGATTCTATTTGTCAGACGTCCAATAAATTATATCAACCAGAACTAAATCTATTTTGAATGAATTGAATAAAAGGGTCTTGGCCATTGATACAATTTCTAAGACGTCAGTCAAAATTAATGTCTCATTGTTAGAATATTGTTTCATTACAGATTGATCAACGACTACTGCATATTCAATATACAACCGCTTTTGGAATCTGAGTTTCAAAAGTTTCTCTCGTTTTGTTTTATGATAAGGGACAATTGAATCATTGATAGATGCAAAATGGTGTGTGCCATTATTTCTTAATGAGTACATTTGCTTTCCATCAATGGAAAAGTACCCAGAACATTTTGGAAGAATGCACTCTATCCATGTTAGATCACCTTTTTCTGCAATCTGTGTTATTCCATTTGGTCCATTTAAAGTTGGCGTCAAGATTAAGAGCAATGTTTGTTGATGTAGCACCAATTTTAGACAGAGATCACTACTGTTGCAATAATGCGTAAATATTTTTACAGGAACATCCATTTTCGATTACTTGATTGCAATATGATCTTGCTTTCCTAAAGTTATATTGAAAAGTATTCCCTCTAATTATTCTACATTTATGCTCTCTTAAAAATATGTTAGCAAAATATAACTACAGGATAAAACCTAGTAATAATAAATCCTCTATTCATTGGCAAATTGTTAGAACTATATTTTGAGGGATGCAGCAATAAATTTAAATGCGGATTATACATTTATGATAATCAATGACACTTTTTTAAAAATATCTTGTCAAATTATGGCATGGCAATGTTTGCAATTTTTTTTTCTAGTATTTCTATATTTTGGAACTGTCTTATAGCAAAGCTAACGTTATTCTTAAAGTAGCATTCTATCGACATCACTATCTACCCCATAAAATTTTTTTGAAGAATCAGTTCGTGTCTGATTAACTTGGAAAAATGCTTCAAAGTTTAAATGCACAAGCGTCGATTTTTTGAAATTTTGACAACTTCAAATTTGCATGGATTGAATAGAATAGTTAATTATCTGCTGTTGTAAAATTTTAATTTCAAGATAACATTTTCAGTGTATTTTGGAACTACTTGAAATATTCAATATTCTATTGAATATATACATGTCATTATTATCAGTTGAGGTAGAAATGATTAAACGGTATATATGTACATTTACAAAACATTGATTTTCCTTATATAACCACGCTTAAAATTAGTTAAACTTAGATGTACTCCTAAATCATAGTCAGCATAGCAAAAGCAAAATAATACATTTCTAATTTTTTTTGTGAAGTATAGCACCCATTTGAATTTCTCACTCAGAGTCGACAACAAGACGAGATCGTAACGAGCAATCTAAGTTTAAAAACTAACTGAAAAATATACTTGATGCAAACCAAGCCTAAATGAATTTCACAGAAATAGTATATTATTTAATGGCTTTCATATATATATATATATATATATATAAAAGTTTTTATAAAGGATATAACAAAAAAATTCTAAATAATGTAAATTATATCTAAGAATATCTAAATCAGTAAATTTATTTTTGCATTGGTTATCTTTAAAGAAATCATATGATATTCTGAATGAAAAATTAGCATTGAATACGATGAGTAAGAAAATTAGTTTCGGTAAAACATAGCCTTGCACCGTAATCTGCGGTGAAATCCAGAACAAAAGATATATATTTATCATCAATAAAAATGACAGAAAATATTTCAAATTCACTTTTGTTCCTGTTTAAAAGACAAATCATTCCCTGCACACTTGAACTCAGATTTGAGTTTACAAGCACTAGAAATTAACCATATTCAGGAAACAAATTCATACTGAATTTAGTATTCGGAAATCTTAAGTTTTTGTGTTTTTTAACTATTAGGTTAATGACACAGCTTAACAAAATTTCAGTTTTTTTCGAGGTTGACTTTATTTTTCCTTGTTTCTAGACTAAATCGATGATGCTGACTCCGAAAATGTTATTTTTTTAATCAAATCATGCCATTGCCTGAAAAAAGCTTTCATTATTGGAAAACAGATAAGTTTACGTATAAAGCTCAGTACTAGACCATATTGGATTATGCTTCAACCAAATTTTCTAAATGTACTTTTTAGTTTCCAATCTAATACACCTAAACCTAAATTGATAGAGCAAATATTGGCCGAGTGATTAAGGATAGATTTTTCAAATCAATAGTTATTGAAATCAACCCCTACAAGAAATTAAGAATCAGTGAAACAATATACTAGACCACTTTGCACTCGGACTTAAGCAACTCTAAATCATGTATTTCATAATTTTGAATCTAATAGACGTAAACCAAATTAATATAACAAGTATTCAATTGGTTATTAAGGATTGAATTGTCAAACTAACAGTAATTGAAATCATTCGTCAACAGTAAGAAAATAACTTACAAATTTTTTTCTGACAATGAAATGATCAAATAATTTATATTTTTGGAATCAACAATATCGATTTAATCAACATTGAAAATTCAAGACAACCAATTTTTTGTTACACGGTATAATGAATTTGTAATTTGATAAAGCTAACGAAATATATATTTTTTAAAAAAATAATATTTTTAGTTTGTATATTGTTATTATATAATTAGAACAAGAATATTAATTACACTATCCCTGTAAAACAAGCGTACGTTTTAAGTCAAAGCATAAATAATCAACAGAAAAAATAAATCCTATATTCATTGTGTATTGTTATCATTGCTTTGAAGTTGTCTATACTCCTAATTAATATTAAATAAGCTTTGTGCAGAAATGTAACTGTAATCTATGCTATTATTCTATTGTAAATTTAAATAATTGAAAACTATTGCAATTAATATCATGGACGTATCTGCCTTGGGGCGGTCGTGCCCTCTGCTGTTGAAACAAGCAAAGGTAGTGCTATATTACCATTAAGTTTTTTACTCCTTCAGAAAATTGCAAAGTTATATAACAAAGTGGTATGCCATCACATTAACTTTTATTCGCTTAGTTTTCAGTATTTTTCTATCTAACTAATACTTCTTTCTCTCAAATTTTTATGTATTTTTTTTTCCTGAAATTTTACAATCCTTCACATTTTTATTACGTTCATCTTATTATTTTGTTCTTCGTCATACGCCAGCCAATAATATACGAACATTTATAATCTGTGTGTCTCTGTATTTTTACATTTTTTGCAAACATAATTCAATGAATGTTCTTGTATTAAATAAAATCTTCAAATGTGTTTCAATGCTTTTTATGATGTTTTTATGCAATGCTTTGTTTGTTTTTTATATTATGAAACATTTCGGTTAACTACGAAACAAATTATTTGCTATTTAGACTCCCTTTAATTTTTCAAAGCTTTTTATTATTAGCCGAAATAAGAAACCTATAGAGCAGCCAAAATATATGATTTTTAGCTCTGTCAAAACTTATGACATCAATAGAAGATGATGAATTACACACATCAATTTCCATGGATATTAACATATGCTACAAATATGAGCTTTACTTGATGTTATGCTAACATAATAATCCAAAAAGTTTTGTTAAGCAGAAACAGGTAACAAAAGAACTAAATCATTAACTTGACCAAGTAATCCTAAGTTGATGAGAGGCCGTGGGTTCTCAAACGGAGCTTCGTCAAAAGATGGAAGCGAAGGCAGACTATCGGGAAAAGTTGAGGACATCAGAGCATCTAAAACCGGTAAAATCGGAGAAGGAGGTAAGTCTTCGAAAATAGAAGTCTCAGGAGCTAAAATCTTCTGACAGAAAGTCTATTCTGGGATGGTAGCCATTGGTACTAAATCCAAATGCTTAAAAGAAGTTGGTATTGAATTCAATTTCGGAGAAGAGGTGACCACGCGGCCTAGATTACTAGGACTTACTGGGTCGAAACAGAACTCATGAGAAGGCACTGAGAGGTCCAAAAAGGATTAGTAGGATGTATAATCATTTCATGGTGTTTTTCTTGGGCTTGTTAGACTTGATTTGTTTGGGTCGGGTATTAGCTGGCTGTGGAAGGTGGTCGATTCCGCGTTGTAGAAGTTCGAGCGACTTGGTAGTTGCGATGGTGGCGTCCCAACCATAGTGCAAGGCGGAGAGAAGGACCCTTGTTCGATACGAAAGGTCTCTTTGATTGTCAGCATCCAGACGGGAGTAGTCTCTATAGAGGTTGCAGATAAGCGTAAGTTCTCGTCTGTCGCGTCCCTTGCATCTAAGTTTAGCGAGAGTCTCTGATCTGTTCAACCACTGTTGGTACCAACGACAAATGGAACGCATCGGTTCCCAGCACATTTCGTACAGTTGAGGAGGAAGGCATTGAAGCTGTTTGAGCAGGCGGATTAGGATTTGTAGGAGAGATCTGTCTTCGGGCGTCATAATGGCGTGAGATTATCGTTTCGAATTTTCTGACTGAGGCGGCAAGCGATTGGAGTGTGGGCTAGATCTGAATTTCGGTATCAGTATCTGTATCGGTAGCGGTGTTAGGATGAGAAGCAGAAGTTTGGGAATTGGTACGTTGATGAGTAGACTGTGAACGTGTCTTTACGTTGCCAGGCATAGGAAAGTAACCCCCCTCCTATTTGGATTAAGATTATCGTTTCGAATTTTCTGACTGAGGCGGCAAGCGATTGGAGTGTGGGCTAGATCTGAATTTCGGTATCAGTATCTGTATCGGTAGCGGTGTTAGGATGAGAAGCAGAAGTTTGGGAATTGGTACGTTGATGAGTAGACTGTGAACGTGTCTTTACGTTGCCAGGCATAGGAAAGTAACCCCCCTCCTATTTGGATTACAATATATATATATATATATATGTATATACATGGAGCCATTTCTAAGAACTGGAACATTATTAAGGTGTCCTCATCACAAATATTCTAATCTAATCAACCCACAGAGGCGCCAATGATTTGTAGCTTTTTTATTCAAATTTTGAAGCTGAAAACTGCTTGATCGCAAGCGGTGTACCATCTTATTGTAAAATACAGCAATTCACATTTTATGTTCATGGGTGTCCTTTTGGGAGATGTGCAGGATTCAGTGCTATGCTAGCATGAGACCCTGTGGGAGTGTGATCAATTAATTGTGTTGCCACAAGGCTATCCCCTCAATGGGGTTAGTGTAGAGGCCCTTCAACAAATATTATTGCATTCTAACACAAAGACGTATAAACATGACCGACAATAATTTGTCTAAACACCTATTTATTGTGATCAATAATTTTTATTTAAATTCACATTCCTCTGAGTAAATCACCGCCATTTATTTAGGAGGAAAAGTAGAATTCTTAAAGAAAAGGAAAAGCAACCTATAGTTTATTGAGTTTTTGCATACATACAGAATATACTACACCAACTGATAATATAGTGACATAAAATTGAACTAAATATCTATTCTGAATGCTGCCTAATGTGAGACGACAAAGATATATATGATTTTTGTAAAATTATTCCAATGAAAATTCAATTGGAATCCAATCAATTCCAAATTTTGTTTGTCCAGACAATTCCAATCCAATCCAAAGGTCCACTTGGAATCCAAGTAGATTCCAATTCCAATGGACAGATCTGCGCATGACGCAGTATTAGCTTGTCTGGTTTACTGCTACTAACTGCTTTAGTCGTTAAAATAGTCTAAAATTATACGCACTCCCAAATTTCTTATATTCAAGTAATTTGTTGCGATTCCTTTCTTCCTTAAATGCTCAAAGGTGGACAAGAAAATCACGATATATGGCCACAATATTCATAGTTATTTTAGTGAGAGTCATATGACTGTTATAATATAATTTCACATTTAATGGAGCAAATCTAAAACTTTCAGTAACTAAACTTTGTTTTAGTTTGGGTTACAAGGGTTAATATAGAACAAAACAAATACGATTCTTCAAGGTGAAATTAGGGGGGCCCACGTGGGGGCCACTCAAAATTTAAGGGGGGTGGGGCCGTTTTTATTAATTTCCTGTATTCGGCCTTACCAGTAACAGTGGTATCGTATCCGCCCTACCCACTGGTTGGAACCGCACAGTCCTTGTGTAAAGTCCTCTTTGACGGGTTGGGGCGGCCGCTTGACCTCATGCCCCTTAGTTACGATCTTATCTACAAGCAGTCCCCTTTAGGTACTGAACGAGTTTGCAGGTTCGCACATATTTTGCTTAATGCTTGAAATAATATTTATGCTGCGTAATTTCCTTTTTTTTCATTTATTTGTCTTAAGTAGCTGCTAAAATTTTTACAAAATGTTTCAAAATAATCCCTAACCTCTAAAAATTTCTCTAAGGTTGCTTAAAACAGGTAGAAGAATATTAGACAATTTGAAGTTTAATTGTTATTACTGGATTGCGTGGAGGGCTTCTGCGAACTATGTATTTCATTTTTTTATTTGAATTCCAATTTGAAATTTTGATCTAACCAAATATTTTAGAGGTATTTATTGACCTTACAACCATAGTAAATATTTGCAGATTGCACGTCTTTCATATCGAAAAACATTTTGACTATATTGACTTACGAGGCCCATTTATCATAATTTTTCACAATGTAAACAACTTCCCTTTCGACAACTTTCAATAAATCTAATTATAGAGTGATGCACGGAAGTGTTATTGATGTCGTAATAGCTTTAGAAATAGGTCAACGATTTGAATATAAGAACGATTTGCAACTTACATTTTAACTCTACACTAATGGATTTATGATAATTTTTTAAAAGAATTATAGTTCAACAAAGGTACTTTGAGAACACCTCTCTACATCGAATGAGGGATAACAGCGCTTTGAAGTTTCATGATTTTGTGAGCAATGCAATGATAGCTTTCACAGTCTCATATTAAAAAATACTAATACACTGTATCAGGGGACATTTCAGTAATGAACAAAAGTGGGGGAATTTTTGAAAACATTAAAAAATGGACCTTAAAAATGCATTTAATACCCTAGCTTTTAAAATATTTAAATCTTTTAACCGAACATTTTTTGATTTGCCAATCAAAATCAACTTTGAATTTGCTGACGAGGGGGGATTCCAACATGTCCCCCTTTCGTACACCACTGTATTGTATATAGTATCAAGAGCACTAACTAGAATAGACGATATAAATCCAATACAATAACTAAGAATTATTATGGAAATTCTGTTATTCTAGTAATCATTGTGCTTTAGATAATACGCCATAGGAAATGACCTCAAAGCTAATATGAAACATTTTGTTTGCAATTTATGCGAAATTAAAAGGTATGCCTTAACAACACTATCCATTAGTTTTGTCACGATAGGCTGATAACTAATGTAATCAAAAAGCAAGCCATATTCTTTTAGATATTCAGTTTCGTTAAATGCTTGTAAGTTTCGATTAAATGAAAATGTACACATAATTTATCTAGTAAGAAATATTGTATTTTATTAGCAAAGATTACAATATAATTACAAAGTGCATTTCTAAGTTGCTTCTCGGATTTCAAAGAGCTTTAACTCAAAAGGAAAGGAAAGCATGCCCTATTATTAACTACCTTTAACTATTGATTTCGCCATAAAAATGTTAACAACACTTTAAAACTAGAATTAAAATATAAAATTAGAAATTGAAGGCGCCGAGTGTTTTGAGAAATTGAATATATTTAAAGAGTTCAGAGAATTCTCAACAAGCGCATTCTGTTATCAATTTAGAAGTACAAATCGCACTTAGAAATTAGCATTGGGAGACGGTAGCTTACATAAATTAGAAATTAAGGCTTTTTCCTAAAGAAGAAGTCAACAATTAAATATAGGAATTCAATTAGCCCTATGCCAGGTCTCGGTCATTCGGCCTAACTCGGTAATCCTTAAAAATTTACAGATCCCTACCTTTAAATAGTTGTAAAAACTGAAACTGCTCAGAATATAATAAACTACTCTATTTAGGTAACACATCACCACAGCCTCTAGCCGACCAAAATGCAGTTCTTCTTTTTCTTCGATCACTTCCAGTTGTAGAAGAGATGACATCATCTTTAAACGGTGCTTACTCTGTTTATTATTTTCTACCTCAGTAATTGCCAAAATAAGTTTGTTCACCCGCATGTAAAAATATAATAAATTCTTGAAATATAATGAAGGTGCATTTAATGAAATGCTTATTCAATTATAGTACATGTTATGAACGAATGGCAATTCATTATCTTACATACTCGACTCGACTTCGACTATCTATATCTATATACCTACAATAATTTTATTTTGCTTGCGGACCACTTGCGGAGATTAGAGTCAGGCCAAGAGGCTCCTCGCTACCACCGGCTCGAGCCCTATTCACTTATCTGCATCGGAAATACAATAAATAAGAATTACTTAAACACCTATCGGGTAAAATTGTAAAGCTAAAAAGGTAATTTCTCGGAGTAGCTCTCAAAGGAATAAGATTTGAAAGAAATTAGAAATTAGAAATTAATGGACATCTATAAATTGCTGATAATACCTGCTAAGCCTCTAACAATTCATAATTCAACTTTCGCTTTGAATTTGTTTACTATATTTGTTTGGGCATGTCAAACAAAATTTTAGTTCAATAAAAAAGACAGTTGATCGAAAATAATAATTTAATCGATTATTGACTAGGAATAACTACCAAAATTGCTAATTACTGTCCAGTTAGCTTTCAGGCAGTTGCAATAATTACAAAAATATTGGATTAAGTAGGTCGGCAGTACATTAAACTTGGTTTACATTGAAAAACTTAAAAATAGACATTGATATGACGTCACAGCTAATATTATTTTAGTCTTGCTAAAATATTTTGTAAATAGGAAAACTTGCAAATAGTAATATAGCGTTAATATAATATACAGTATATACATATACATTTGAAAACTTGAATGTTTTAAAATTAATTGCAAATCCTATTTTAAATTTTACAACAGCTTATAATTATAAATTCATGCTAATTTGAACTTGTGAAAATTAAAACATCGACCCTAGCGCATTTTAAATTTCGAAACATTTTTCCAAGTTAATCAGACACCAACTTTCAATAGTAAATTAAGTGAAGCAAAGCTGATGTTCTAAATTTTTATTATTGGAAATAATTGAGCTTGGTAAAAGCAAACCCTGATTATTTCTATGGAATAGATGGCCTTGTCAACAATGATTATTTTTAGAGTATATATTAAATTTCTAGTTAAAGGCGCGCATTTTCTGTTAGCATATCAAAGGTCAATTACTATCACATAATGGTAGAGTTAGTCTTACTTACTGCACTCACTTTGAACGGGAGATCTTCCTTTAAAAATAAGGGTAGCTTTCTTGACTTGTAATAAAACTCCAAAATTTAGAGGTGTTGAAATAAATTGCAAATTTTGCGTTTTTATAATTTCACAAAAAATTTTTAATATTGCTGCGTGCCTATACAGTATATAGTTCTAGAGATTTGCTAATGAATTGAGCATACTTTAATAAAAGTAAATGCTCCCCAATTAACACGTAGATCACTATCCAAATTACTCCATAATTTATAGCCATACTACCTTATCTATTCCCATATTTTGGAATTCAAAAACAACGTCTGACTACCGGCATATGATTCTCCTTGGTGCATGTTTAATAAGAAATTTTAGACCGGGTTAAGAATAATTCGATCCGTATTTGGGTCAATTTTTATTACATAATATTCAGGGCCATGATAAAATTGCATTTACAATTACGTAATTTTTCACACATTTCTTAACTTTTGTCAGTTCTTACGCAGTTATGCAATATATTTTTTGCGATAATTCTCAGAAATAACAAACGGCTTTTCTAAAAAAGGCGACTAAAAAATTTGCCAATGGTATGCATTAGAGACGTGTCGCACCGTGATTCATTTTACAAAACTGTATAATCGAGATTGAGAAGTTGAATCCAAACTGTATTGAACTGTTCAAAAAACTTTAAAATAATTTGCGAGTACCTAAAAAGTTGAGATTGAGACTGTGACATTCAAACACTTCCCAATGAAAAAGAGCTTTTACTCAAATGTCAACAATTATTTTCTCTCTGCAAATTTTCATTTTCTTACATCATCATCAATCGTAAAACTTTAAAAGCGTCAAACAATTGTACATGCAACAGTTATTTTAGGACAAGATTAGACCACATTTTAGCTAAAAATCCAGATCTCAAGCTATTTCTGGAAATGGCATTGCGCACGGCAAACCTCAATGGATTTAAGCAGTGGTGTACTCGAGAGAAGCGTAGCCCACCTTGTTAAATTCGATTAGAGGCCCAGCCCTCTCTCTTGTTATGGATATATTATATTACGGTGTGGGGTGTTGGGTTTTCTTGGTTGAGAAATTGTATTTGGTTTAAGTATAACATATAAATATAGTGCTCAAATTTGGAGACTCTTGGTAAATATTTAGGAGTATATCCCTGGGGATTGCGACATCCTTGCACATAAAGAAACAGTCAAATTCTTTGTTGCATTCATGGACTCAAAATCTTATAATACATAAACATTAAGTACGAAGATACTTTAAATCTTTTTCAAAAATTCGAAATTTTCAAAAAAAATGATCCAAGACGTGAGTATTGCGAATCAAAGTCTACGTCTCGGGTTGGTCGGGCTTCAGTAGTAAATTTTCGGGTCGTTCTCTAGTTTGCCCATGCCTCACGATTTTCAATTTACTAAAAGGCTTGGAGCAAACTATTTGCAAATTTCGAAAATAGTTTGACCTTCAAAAGTTGACGCCATTTGGCTTAGAGTTAAGGGGGTGATGCACTATCAAATTTTGTATGAACAATATTTGTCAAACGAAATTTTTGATGAATGTTTGACAGTGTCTAATAATGCCTATGAAATCAAAGAATAAAACCTCATTATAAACTTGCAATATCTTTAATTATCCATTCATATTTATAATGTCACATTTTATGTTTCCTCTATTATTATTATTTACTTGAATTATTATAATTAACATATTAACGATGCCTAGTTATCAGTATCTCATACAGAATCACCACATTTTTTCCAGACATTCTCATATCCGATGTCTGGAAATTTGGAATTTTTTTAAGAAACTTATGAAGTTAAAGAAACTCCGGGTTAGAGATTAAATGTAAGAAAGAACTTATAACGAGATTTAATTTCTAGGTTTTAAAAACGTTATATTAAGTATTTTAATATTGCAAATATAATTCAAATATATAAATATTGGAGTGAATAAAGTCAATAAAATTTTAGTAAAGAATCTAAAATGGATGTTCCTGTAAGGGTAAGTACGTATAATTGCAGGCTGTGCAGAAAACTTCGTCTTAAATTGACATATCTCAAATAAACTCTGCATCTACGTCTGAGGCCAACTGTCAATGGAGCACTGAAATAATACAAGTTGCAGAGAAAGGTAATTTACATGGATAAAGTGCAAAATGTTCCGGGTACTTCACCATTGATGGAAAGCAAATGGACTCATTGAGAAATATTGGACAAACCATTTTGCATCTATCAATGACATAAGTGTCCCTTACAATATAACAAAGCGAGAGAACATTTTGAAACTAAAATTCATAAAACAGTTGTATATAGAGTATGCAGTAGTCGTTGATCAATCTGTCATGAAACAATATTCTAACAATGAGACATCAATTGCGATTGACGTCTTATACAAGACATTTAGAATTGACTTAGTTCTGGTTGGCATAATTGGCAGAAATGACGAAATTAAGTCCACAGAAAATACCCATACTGAGAAATTAGCGAATGGATTAAAAATCAATTTTTTTACACATCTCATGGTTTTATTCATTTGAATGTCTGTAGAATTGATGGCAACGATCTAGGTTTGGCACTTTATAGAGGAATTTTAAAAATGATTTAAATTCTAGAGCAATAAAATTTTCCAGAATGAAAAATGAACCTCATGGTTTTATTCATTTGAATGTCTGTAGAATTGATGGCAACGATCTAGGTTTGGCACTTTATAGAGGAATTTTAAAAATGATTTAAATTCTAGAGCAATAAAATTTTCCAGAATGAAAAATGAAAGTTGCCTCTTAAGTTGGCTTAGTATTTTTCGTGATGGTTATTCGGTAGGTTGAAACAGGAAATATTGTTATGGTAACAAGCGATAAAAAATTAAAAGACTGTTTGTCTTTATGTTTTAAAAAATACTTGAAGAATTTTCAGTGAATGTGGAAGAGAGTCTCTACACAATATTCATTCAGAGTTTCTTAAAGTTTGTGCGAAAGGTACTGATTGCAAACAAAGATGAATGTGCGTTGAACACTACAGAGGCAAATGGGTTGTTGCAATAACTTTATATGTCGGAACAAATAAAATAACAAAGTTTGAATAATGAAAATATACAGGAATTAACAAGTAACCTTCGTGGCTAGCATTGTTGTAATTAGAATAGTAAATTTATGGCTAATAGTAAATGTATGGCTTAGAGCGTGATCAAAGCATAACATTAATAATAGATATAGAATTTTTTAAAATCAAAATTGAAGGATTATTTCATACTGTTGCAGCTTTGTCCTGTTGCAATATTGTTATATTTATTGTCATCATGTGAAGATCCTGATCCTGCCAAGTGTAAATTGAATGTATGCTGTAGAGGAAGGGTTTTTTAATTAGGAACAAATAAAATAACAAAGTTTGAATAATGAAAAAGTTTTTACATATTGATTTGTAATATTTTGTAAAAATGCGATTCTAACTTATTTCAAAGTTTATATTATATTCAATTACAGTCCATTAAATACTAAATAAAAAGCTTAACATATTAATAACATTTGTGAATATTAAATTAATTGCGCATAATTATTATATTTCATATTATATCATCATAGAGAAAAATGCATTATACAGTCCTGGTCATAAGTATTGGCACACTCATTTTCACAATTTATTTCTACAATGATTAACAAAATAACTTTGATTTTTAGCACTGAGTTCAAGTTGAGCATTGTGAATTAAAATTTTTAAGTAATATTTCAATCAGAAATTTAGTTTTCCTCCAATTCCCCTGTGAAGGGGCACCCTAAAAACTATCTCCACAAATATACATGCTATGTAAACTATAGTGAAAAAATTGAATTCAGCGGAAAAAATTTCTGTATTCTAAATTTTGTGTACGAATTCATTCAGAATATTTTGAATTATTGAGAGTGCAAGTTTGTGAAAATCCTATTACATTGCTAATTTTGTGATAAAATCAATTAATGTAATGGGATTTTAGCAAAATGTGAGTAGTAATATTTTTGAGACAACTGAATACATTTATGCAAATTTTTTACGTTAAACTCGATTTTTTCCCCATGGTTTACGTAGCATGTATATTTATGGAGATAGTTTTTAGTGTGTCCCCTCACAGGGGAATTTGGGGAAAACTAAATTTTTGATTAAAGTTTACGTGGAAATTTGAATTCACAATGCCAAACTTGACCCTAGTGCTAAAATTCAAAGAAATTTTGTTATCATTGCAGAAATAAATGTGAAGATGAGTGTGCCAATACTTATGTCCAGGACTGTAGTTACATGAAAATGTCTTTCACACCTTGTTGGAAACCACTCTTTGTGAGTTTGGTCACTGCAATAATGTTATAAATTACTTAATAAATCTCTTTATTGTTATAATTTTTTTTCATACCAGTTCTTTAAGGTCAATAAATACTTCTTTTGATAGCGCATGTAAAATAGAAACTTTTATTGCAAAAACTTGTTCTACAATAATTTTTCTTTAATATTTGAAAATCAATTAGGAATACTATTTACATGTATTGCAATTGTCAAAATCGGAAATATAAAATATTTAATATATATATATATTTTTTTTTCAGTTGGTGTTTCACCGTGTCCTGGCTTGTTACGATTTTATCTTGGTTTCAACCCTGAGTGAGAATTTCAAATGGGTACCATACTTCACAGAATAAATTAGGAATGTATTATTTTGCTCTTGCTAGACTGACTATGATTTAGGACTACATCAAAATTTACCTAACATTCAGTTTGTAGAGATATTATAGACACAGGAGGTTATAAGGAAAATCAATGTTTTGTAAGTGTACATATCCCGTTTAATGTAACTCTAAGACTAGTGATATAGAATTTCTATTTCAATTGATAATAATGACATGTATATATTCAATAGAAACATTGAATGTTTCAAGTAGTTCCAAAGTAGAGTGAAAATGCTATCTTGAAATTGAAATTTTACAACAGCAGATAATTATCAATTCCATTGAATTCATGCAAATTTGAAGTTGTCAAAATTACAAAAAATCGACTCTTGTGCATTTAAATTTTGAATCATTTTTCCAAGTTAATTAGACACAAACTGATTCTTCAAAAAATTTTTATGGAGCAGATAGTGTCGATAGAATGCTACTTTTAGAAATGAATATTTTTACAGTATTTAAAAATATTATCTATCACGCTCACATTCAATGGTCCATCATCATTTAAGAATAACGTTAGCTTTGCAATAAGACAGTTCCAAAATATAGAAATACTAAAAAATATTGCAAACATTGCCATGCCATAATTTGACAAGATATTTTTTAAAAAAGTGTCATTGATTAAATTTCAAAAATTTATAATCCGCATTTAAATTTATTGCTGCATCCCTCAAAATATAGTTCTAACAATTTGCTAATGAATAGAGGATTTATTATTTTGTATGCTTCAAAGCTCATGTACATCACTTCTCAAATATTTAGTGGTTTGTAGTAAGGGCTAAACTTGTTCATAGTCGTATTTTAGCATCATATTACTAGGTTTTATCCTGTAGTTATATTTTGCTAACATATTTTTAATAGATCATAAATGTATAATATTTAGAGGGAATACTTTTCAATATAACTTTAGGAAAGCCAGATCATATTGCACTCAAGTAATCGAAAATGGATGTTCCTGTAAAAATATTTACGCATTATTGCAACAGTAGTGATCTCTGTCTAAAATTGGTGCTACATCAACAAACATTGCTCTTAATCTTGACGCCAACTTTAAATGGACCAAATGGAATAACGCAGATTGCAGAAAAAGGTAATCTAACATGGATAGAGTGCATTCTTCCAAAATGTTCTGGGTACTTTTCCATTGATGGAAAGCAAATGTACTCATTAAGAAATAATGGCACACACCATTTTGCATCTATCAATGATTCAATTGTCCCTTATCATAAAACAAAACGAGAGAAACTTTTGAAACTCAGATTCCAAAAGCGGTTGTATATTGAATATGCAGTAGTCGTTGATCAATCTGTAATGAAACAATATTCTAACAATGAGACATTAATTTTGACTGACGTCTTAGAAATTGTATCAATGGCCAAGACCCTTTTATTCAATTCATTCAAAATAGATTTAGTTCTGGTTGATATAATTTATTGGACGTCTGACAAATAGAATCCATAGGAACTGCGATCGAGAAATTAAACAATTTTGAGAAGTGGCTTAAAAATAAGAAGGTTTACAAATACCATGACCTTACCCATTTGTATAGCTCCAAATTTATTAAAAATAGTGGCGCATCATATTTTAAGAACATATGAATGAATTTTCTTCTGCAACTACAGAATATTTCAAAGTGAATAAAGGACTTACAGCAAAAACCATTGCCCATGAAATTCGTCATTCGCTTGGTATGTTTCATGATAGCAGTTCGGAAGGGTGCAGTAAGAAATATTGTGTTATGTCAGCAGAAAATCAGGGATTAACTGACTGCTGGTCTTCATGTTCGAAGAAAGACCTGATAAAAAATCTCCGTGATGGTGGAGGAAGGTGTCTACACAATAGTCCTTCACAATCACTTAGTGTTTGTGGGAATGGTGTTGTTGAAGGTAAAGAGGAATGTGATTGTGGTAGCCTATGTGAAAATAGTTGTTGTGATAAGCGAACCTGTAAATCAAAAGTGACCTGGTCGTCCTGTGACGATCCTGATCCTGCCAAGTGTAAATTGAATATATACTGTACAGGAAAGATTCGTTGAACACTGCAAAGGCAAATGGGTTGTTGTAACAATTTATGAATTACGGACAAATAACAAAGCTTCAATAATGAAAGAATTTTTTTGCATATTGATTTGTAAAATTTTGAAAAAACGAGATTTTAACTTATTCTAACGTTTATATTTTATTCAATCACAACTCAGTTATAATTCTAAGCAAAAATCTGGAATTCATAAATATGCATAGGGCGTATGTGTTAACATTATTGTCCTAAAATCTGTCTTAAATATATTTTAACTAATTTTATAATTTATTTGATATATACAACATGGATCAATCATCAATAAATACTATATAAACAGTAAAAAGCCTGGAATATTGTATCCTTTGTATGGATGGAGCATCGTTTGCACCAGGACTCACAATCTGGATGCAAAAATACAAATGCATGCGTGCAGATCCAGAGGGATACATGTAGCCTCATGTAATATGCATGTTAATATTGAAAATAATAATCGCAAAATATGTACAAAGTTATAACATGCGGTTGGGTAGCTGTTTATTACATTGCTGGAATGAAATGTGAGCTACAGCCAGCATTTATCAATCTTACAAAGATGCCATGTAAGAATGCCTTGCAAGGAATTTGAAAGACAAGCCAATCGGTAACGA
>CABFPE010000324.1:533189-546253 GCA_900660155.1 Hofstenia miamia | reverse complement strand
CAGTCGGTTTGCGAGAAACCGTACTTGGAAGTTCAGCGAATCCATTTATAATTTAATGTCAGATGCCTATGAAAATGGGAAGAAATATATTTATGTTGGACGTTTCACCACAAGTATTAAAAGGAAAATGTGTTTTTGTTAAGCCTATCATACGTTTATAATCTCATGCTTCACCTATGTTTTGTTTGGTTTCTACAATAATTCTCACATATTTGGTTCACTCCTCAGGCGCACTAATTTTTGCTTGAGTATTATAATGAAAACCGTTTTTATTATATTCTTTATGAACAAAAGATATTGCTTGATTTTTATAGTTAATTAATATAAGGGTAATTTAGTTTCATAATAAGCATATAGTTGGAATTTCTTAAAATGTGTTATCTTGAATAAAGAACTTACAAAGGTACAAAAAATATTTTGTGAATATATAAATTTAAGTTTATTTCGTCCTGTGCACATTATTATCAGTATTCAAAATTTATAATAAATAACACAATAGCAATAACTGTAAAATATCAAATCGAAATTCCAAGAAACGACATGTATACATGCAGTATATATATTGCCCATTACTTAATGTTATTCAGCAAGCATCAAATTATAAGTAAGCTTAGTACTCCTAAAATGATTAACAATGCTTTTATTATGTATTTGGGTTATGTAGAGCTTAGTGCAATTTTTTACAAATTCAATTTTTATGACTGTGTTAAATTCTAAGAATATCATCATGCGATATCATATGATTTTGCTATGCAATGGGTCCATTATTCCATGATTTAAATTCTATTGTCACTTAAACGAATTTGTAACTATTTCGAAAATCATAAACAAATTGACAAATTTTTAAATTTTTCAGTGCGTAGTGTATAACTTCCTGCCATTGTGACCAAAGAAACAAAGTTTTCCAAAAAATAAATGTATAGCTTTAAGATTTATGTCCTTTCAACAAACCTTTAAGCAAGAAATATGATATTGATGTCTTTGAACATATCTCGCTTTATATTCTATCAAAAAGTGAAAGTAGATCAGAAGATAAATTGCTTTTTATATTTTGTAAATTAGCCAAAAGCAGAAAGTGCAGATTTTATTTTAGTGCATTGTAGCTTTCTCAAATTGTATAACCCATTTAAATTCATGTCAGCATTGTTTAGTAAAAAAGCATATTGGTAATTTGTTTGAAATAATATTTTTTTATCTATTCATTTACGAAATATTTCTTATTTTTTAAAACTCTTAGATGTGCAAACCTTTCATTATTAATCTTTCAGATTTTACGAAAAAGCGGTTTTTATGATATTGACCATAGTGAATATCTTCAATGTTGATTTATAATTCTAGTGGCAACTTATCTCATTCAAAAATATAGATTGGTTACCCAACTGTATATTAAAACATTTAATATATCAAATGTACAACGAGACATCCTATACGTTTAATAATTTCAAAATTCTTACAGTATTATGCAAGATTTGTAAACGTAGGGATATTAGAATTTTTCTATTGCCCAGTTGCATCATTTTTTGGTTTTGTCTACATGGTTACACATTTCTCAAATTTTCTGAGAACATTATAGTTAAGTTAACCTTGGTAGCTTTACAAACTTTATTATTGAGAGAATATGTAAAATAAAGATTTTCAATAAATTGCACTATAAGTTATGCAATATTATTAAGTCTTGAGTAGGAACTCACTTGACATTTTAATAAATTGGTTTGAATTTTCAATTTTCTGCCAAGTATGCGACTGCTACTATTGCTAAAATAAGCACAAATATATTGTTTCCAAAATTGAGAGAATTTTTTAAGTTAACTCTGCAATCGGGGATGCTTAGATTAGATAAATAATTTATTTATATTTTAAGCATAATCTCTACTATAATAGGTTCCAACTTTTATTACTAAGAGGAAAGAATAATTAAAATATTTATGTAATTCAATATATATATATATATATATAACAGTAATACTGATTCAATATTGATGCTAATTACTATCTGTAATATACCTAGCATCCGATACATTTGGCACTCGGAATAGATTAGCTTTACTGATATCATAAAATAATTAATCCTGGGAGTATTAGAGGCTAAATAAATGTTAATACCCAATTTTTTTCAAATAAGTATTCCTTATCACTAGAACCGCGATTACTCCTTGAGAATAAATTTACATCTAATATTTTAAATGCGAAAATTATTGAAGAGAAATAAAATTTTACAAATAGCAAATTCAATCGGATTAACAGCATAATTGGAAGTACATGTACTTGCTAGTAGTTTTGCTGAATGAATAATGAAGCAAACAAAATACTTAACACTAGAAGGACGGACCGGACATTTTTTACCGCAGCAAAACTTTAATGTTATATATCTCAAATGAAAATCAATATTTACTCTTAATATTTCATGAATTTTCTTCAATATGCAAGACGTTTCCACAACAAAAATCAAAAGTTTGTAAGCCCTCTGCGTTTCATTTTCATCTCAATATCTACCTTACAAAACCATTCTTAAGATGAATAGAAATTTTTATTTTTCAATGGTCTATTTGTTTATATTGCTTAAGTATGCAATCGAAATTCACGATTCTTCTTACACAAACTCTCTGAAATGCTTTACTTAGTCATTTTAGTAGATATCATGCTTGTATCAATAATAGACGAAGCAGGTCACCCCCCCTTTTACACAATATATGTCTACAAAGCCTGATAATTTTTTCCTGAATTTTTGGCTTTGCGTGGACACTGAATCAAAATATTTGTGTACGAACTGCCCTATCTTGGTAGGGATGAAACTCGATTGGCTGGACAAGATTTCCCGAGTAGTGCGTGCATAAAACTTTTGGACAATGCCACCATGGACAAATATTTGACTAATCATAATCTTGATTGTCAACTGATGAACAGGAACATAACAATCGTCGGGATAGATTGTCAACAGTAATTTACTAGTTCTTCTAGCGTTAAGGATCATTTTGAACTATGGCGCATTTCTAGTGTTAATAGGTATAATAATTGACAATATATGAAAAAAAACATTTTTTATTTGGCTATGTGTTAAAATCTAAGCATTATTTCGAAGTGATTTTTTCAGTTTCTAAAATTTATATCTTTTATAATGCGTAAGCAATTTTTTGATTGAATTGGTTGCTGGTTCCGGTCATAGTAAAATTGCCAAGACATTCCACGTCTTGTACATATTGGGCAAATATTTTTGATACATTGTAAATGTGCTATTGGGCCCTATATTTTCAAAATAAATCACATTGGTCTAACATTAAATTTGCTTTTGATGATTTAGGCAACTGGCGCTGGGAATTACATATAAACTCATTTGCTTACTGGTTCAGGTACAATTTTGTACAAAGATACACAATTTATAAAAATATTTTTGATAATTATGTAATTCATTTTATCAAGATTATGCATTTCAACTACTTTCCCATCTGTTCGAGAAAATCTGTAATTGCTAGTTTTTCGGGTCAAAATTGAGATTGTTAGTTATTTCCCCAGATAATGACTTTAGAACTGTTGCTTTCCTATCAAGTAAAAAAATGTACTTTTTATGAAAAGCTCATTGATGGAAACGGGAATATTAACCACTGAAGAGAATGATACCACAATGTTTGCACATGCTAACATTTGCCCATTACATACAATTATCTACAAAGAATTTACTGCTTCCATGTTTGTGACAACAGAATAAATTTAATTACAAATATCGTCAGTGCTTTAAAAAACTTTTAATCAGAAGTGCTTTCTGAAGTCTTCCACGAAGATTTTGAGCATTGTTGGCATTTAAATGACTCTGAAATTTTAATTAAACGATAGTTTAACACTAGAATGCCAAAACCGGTCTTTTTAACAAAAGTTTTTATCTTAGAAATATTATCAGTTGAACTTTTTGATTTGGTATTTTCAGACAATTATTATATTTGCTGCGAAATTGTACTTAGTGTTCATTAAATTTTTTCTTATATAGTTTACATTCATTTTCACGTTAATACCTATAATGCCCATTGAGGTCATTTTTCCGACTAAGTTTTGCAAGTGCTTAAAACACTTGACAGATCAACTTTATTTTACGAATTACAATAGAACTAACTTTATAACATCACAATGGTGTGTAGAGTTTATCAGTATTAAATGTTATTCAGTGTTTTGCCATACTTCATACTGAGCAATCTGAAGATGATTGTGATTCAATGATTCTGATAGTATTTTATTTAGAAATATTCTTGAAAATGAGCATAAGGTCATCCTACAATTGTAGTTCAGCTCATGAACTCTTATTAGACCCTGCTTAAAATATCAGCGCTAAAAATGCAACACAGTGGAAAAGAGTACATCAAGCACTTTTTTGAATTTCGGAAAATCTGCTCAACGTGATATCATTGGGTTATCACCAGGAATATAATATCAACAAAACGGAAATTATCTGACGCGATTACTGCAGGAGAATTATCTTTAGTGATGCTATGCTAAGTAAAAATCAAAATAAATCATTTGCTAAATCTAAGTTTAATCAATTTATGAAACTGAACAATTTATAGCCATTGTTTATCTCAAATGTATTCTTGGACTGTGAATTGCGCCATTTCAAACCCTTAGATTTAAAAAAAAATTGGCATTGCTCTTATAAAGTAGACTTTGTCGACTTTGGAGATATTAGCCTGCCTTTGATTTGATTTTACTTTAAAGAGTTTATGTTGTGTACAATCTGATAAACTTCATGTTAGTTTGGAGATATTTAAAGATTTTGAAGCAAATTTCATCAATGCCAATAACCCCCATGAATAAAAAATCGCTGTTCTTTCAGGCAGTAGTGTTTGTTCTGAATCTGATAAATTTGGTATAAAAGTATGCACATGTATTTGCACGTGCGTAGAAACAAGATGTTGTCAAAACCACATGATTCCTATGTCATGATTGTCATGATTTTTACTGTCTATTTGTTCAATATTTTCAAAATGTTCAAGGAGCTTCCCTCGCTTTTGTGACTAAATTGCCCTCCGTCCGAAAATCTTGCGTGCGCTCTTGCTTGTTAATAATACGTAAAATAGCATTATTATGGTATTTTGCAATTAACAGTTGCGAAGTAATCATAAGCTGAAATTGATATATTTTTTTAATAGATTACATTAATGCCGGTCATTTTGACACAGTGTTCGGTATTTTTGCTACGTATTTTATGGTAGTTCTAGTGTTAAACTAATTTTAATAAATAAACTGCATTCAAACTGTAAAACTTAAGTAAACAATAAGCAATTTTAAAACAAAATATTCTATTGTCTGCCCAAATAGCAAGTCATTAATTGACCGACAATTTACCATTAATGGCAACTAAACGCTGGGGAGTTAATGGGCCAGTGATGTATATCCGACAATGACCGATTGTTAAGCCAATAATGGTTCATTAAGGCCATTGGTGGCAAACAGTGAGACTTTGATTGCATATCATTATTTTTGTATGTAAAAAAACAATTTTATATTGCTAAATAGTTCAAGCATTGCAATTTAAACAAACTCAAACCCAACAAAAGGCTGAAGGATATCTTTGAAATCCTGTCAAATATATTAAATGCGACATTTTGTTGAATTTTTGGAGGAATATCTTATTTTTAATTGATAGCAATAAGTATACAAATTTACCAAAATTTTGCGCAAGTATCGCTTGTTTTCTACATTGTAGATGACCGCAACCTTACGTTTAAATAAAGTTTCTCAAACTTTACTAATATGAAGCTGTCTTTTGGACGTTTTTAAATCAATAGTTATAGCCGTCTAAACGACGTTGTTATTTGTAAGCCTAATGAGCACAAAAACGACATGAAGTTATTTAATTGTGATATTTTTCAAATCATATGATTTTCGCTACCCCGCTTTTGAATTTATAAACACAAGTACTCACCTAATAGTTTAGCTTACAAACCATTAATATCCTTTATAAAGTAGTTATTAATATCTAATGTGCTATTGTAAAAGTTGAAAATTTTTTATTTATTTGTAATTTTTCTCAAAGATGTGAATGTTTCTAAACAAAGTTCAATTCTTTTTATATAATATCGCAAACAAGTTAAAAAGAAAATTTATGCTTGCATAAATTATTCCATTTGATTTTAAGTTAAACAAGCATTAATTTCAAACATAAATGTTTTACACGGGTCGGAATGATTTATGCAAATATATATANTATATATATATATATATATATATATATATATTGGCTTTGAAAATACCTTCAAATGTAAATCTGAATAATAAGTGAACAGAGGCATACTATTACAGTTATTGAAATAGTAAATATATTAAAAAAAATTTAACCTGTACTACTAACAGTGATATTAAGGTGTCAAAATTTCTATTGCAGAAGTCTTCTTTATACAAAATAATATCGATACTGTTTGCAAGCAAAATAAGTAGGGAGGACAAGCAACCCCCAAGAACACTCTGTCCTCTCCTTAAATTAGGGAACTCTTGCGGCTGCAGATAGTAGGACTTGACAATGCATCATCAGCTTTCCCAACATGTATCAAATCATACCTCGAACAAATTATGCCCTTATTGACTTGTAGGTTTTGTCCATGTTTCTATAGATTTATAAATAAGATGTGAGAAAATACGAAACATTTTATTATGGATATTGGATTAGAAACTAAACATTGTTTGCTACATTTAGTTTCTATTTGTGAGACTTCAACCTTCACTCTCCAGAGACATCTCTTATGCCTGTGGCCAGAATCTTTTAGGAGCAGAAATGAGCGTGGCAAATGACTAAAATATATTTAGTTATTTATTTTAACTACTGTTATGGGTCTCTTGTTATTGTAAACCTACATATGTAAAGCTTGCTGGATTTGTTAAATAGCACTTGTATTATATTAAATAGAGTCAAATAGAGTCAGATCATTCAAAATGCTTAGCTTGATGATTGCACATTCGAGTAATCAACTGACTCCCAAAATATTGCTTACATTGCCAAATAAGTAATCATCAATTCCTATTTTGGTTTTCTTACAAATTTTGTAATGATTTTGTTAAGTATATTTTATAGTGTAGTGTTTTGTGAATTTTAACAGTTAATGTTTCTTAAATAAAATTGTAAAATTTTGAAGTTGCTTTAAGAATATTTGAAATCTTTAGATTTTCTTTAAGGAATCGTTTAAAATCTTTCCAATTTCTTGGAAGGACATGCTTAGGAAACTTTCGAGATTTTTAAAGGATTTCAATGTTTTTCGACTAGCATTATATACAGTTCGACATTCTTTTTGCAATTTTCCATCATTTTTTAGAAAAGTAAGTTTTTTGTACTATTTTATTGCTTAGATCTCGTTTATTATTTAAAATAAGTCTTACAAACATTATTTCTGATTTCTGATTGATTTGATCTGGAATCGTTTCTCAGTTATTTATAATAAATTCTTCCGTTTTTCGAAAATTTATTTTATATAACTTTCTTTAGCATGTTTGATGATATGTAGTTATCTCCTCTTGTCATTATTGCTGATTGTCACCATATGATCATCTGTGTACTTGCCAAAATTTGGTTGCGAAATATTTTACATATATTAGGCCCATCTAGTAGGTCAAATCATGCTGCGGATTTGGGACATACTACCTTCACGAAAACTTTAAAATTTGATAGGTAAATTGTGCCATCTGGTGCATCCTAGAGCACAAAAATACAGGTAACCTTAACTGCAAGGAAAATAACATATTTATATGTTAAAAACGTATAACAATGCGGGATGTAATGCAGAATACATGTAAAACTGAAAAATGTTATTTATGAGATGATAACAGTCAAGAAGTTGTCTGACAAACGCTGAACCGGCTAGGCCAGTTGCTGCGATACTAATCTCTTCAGTGCTTCATTTACTAATTTAATTTTTTGTTCTCCAATTCATAGTCTAAATGAATTTTAAAAAGTGTTATTTTTGGAGCAAATTGATCTAATTGACTGATTTGATTGTAAGTTCTTATGTGAATTTTTAATGGATTTCCGTTACTATATCTCTTTATTCAAGTCTTGCATCTTTATAGGTTCATTATACATCCTGTAAAAGTGATTTTGCAATGAACATTTCTCATTTTTATAAAACAATATTTTTATATTTAAACAAAACACTGTTAACTACTTACTGGGTGTGCAAACAAAAAAGAATCCTGAAAATTCAATTTTTGGTTTCCTAATTTCTTTTATACTCTTTGATTTTCCAGTCTGGTTGAATTTGCTTTATTTCTGCTACAATGTCCAAGAGAGGGTGATTTTCTCTATCTTTGATTTGACAAATAATTCATTAGTGTGAATTTATATAAGAAATATAATAAATCTTTGAAGATGTAATTGTATTAATAGTATTTTACAGTTCATGGCTGCTACTGTTGTCGTGGTTATAAGGCAATTAAGGAGGTTAGATTTCCCTAATTGAGAGTCAATGGATCCTATCTAATGCAACATTTGCGAATGCCAACTAATTAGTTGTAAATACTAAATTAGTTGTAATAATACTAAATACTTAGTAAAATTTTACAAAATTTTGGTTAAATTTAGACATATATATCACAATAAGTCAGTTGTATCCAGAGGTAGAATGGGCTGGATTGGGTATGGGTGAAAATTTCACTGGCCAAAATCGGATATATATTTCTGAGCTAGAATCTAGATCCCTAATTGCAACAATGGTATATATTACTACAATGGCGTGTGATGATGCAGGTTCCCCTGAGCTAACACACAGTTTTAGACCCAACATTGTCTTAGAGACGAACCAAAATAATTTTTTGCTTATAATGGTATATATTACTACAATGGCGTATGATGATGCAGGTTCCCCTGAGCTAACACACAGTTTTAGACCCAACATTGTCTTAGAGACGAACCAAAATAATTTTTTGCTTATCTTTTCAATCCCGATTCTAGCACAAACCTGAAAATACTATCGCTAAATCTCGACATGAACTTGAATGATACGAGATGAAAAGCTGAATTGTTAATAATAATCTTTTCATGTTGTCACATTGGCGTTCCTTGGACAGCTGTAGTCGTCTCAAGCACCTGCAGCCTAACTTGCAGGGGATAACAGTTAGTTCTGAATTAACAATGACAGAGAGATTCACTCGCCTAAGCAGTGAACACAGTGGGAAGCATTGAATTCGTTAATAGCTCTACAAAAAATAATATAACATAAATGTGTTTCCGAACTTAACTAGCTGTTATCTATATTTATGGATTATTAACGCATAAGCCAATATTGTTTGCGCCACTAAAAATCTAAAAGCTTCTGACGTAAAATATTGGATATACACCACGAAAGTAGAGGAAATATAGATTATGTTTAAGAACTGAGTTGGAATTCAACTTAAAGTAGGTCTTTCCGATTCACTTCTCTATTCTAGTAGATAAATGGCTAGGGTAACACATGCATACATAAACTTATTTTCTTAAGTAAACTTATATTCAGATTTTTGGAAAATGTTTTCCATACATCTATGTTTAATTATATTGAGTGAAATTCTACAATGGTAATTGGGATTTGTCTTTTGGCAGCTAATTTACTTTCTATATACTTACTTATATGCAGTTTTGTCGTTTATTCAATGCTCACCTCACAAAATACTAAAATTTATATATATATATATATATATATAAATATACAATATATTTAGTATATATAATTGTTAACTTTATTTTTGACAATAAGCAGCGGGGTTTTTATTTAACACTGGAACAGCGATTACTCTTTGGGAATAAATTTCAAATGTGAAAATTATGGAATAAAAACAAAGTTTCTACGAATGGTTTCAATGAGGTCATCAATATAATTGGAAGTAGCGTTTTTGCTGAATGAATAATGAAGCAAGCCTAAGTTTTATTAGAAAATTTCGAAACCATGTGATATAGACTCATCAATTGCGTCAGTAGTTTGGAAATCTCTGAATGGTCTTTCACAGATTTATATCAGATGCCTATTTAAGATTTCCTCATTAAATCATGAAGGATTGCTAAATTCCGGTAGTCCCAATATCTTATTCCGAAAATTTCTCGTCCTTAGAACTCTTAGGACCTCATTATTTGTTTTTTATTTGAAAGATAGTTTTATATATTATTAAATTAGACACTTTTCAGCTGCTGCTTTGTGCCGTTTTTATTGTATTTTGGTAAATGAAATAAGTAAATATTTACGCCACACTGGCAAAGCTCACAAGATGCATTTTGCTCATGCATAAGGCATCTCTGAAACACTCCAAAGGTATACTAAATTAAAATTATACACCTTTCCTAATTATTGTACTAACTAATTAGAATATTTACTTGAAATTAATTTCTTAAACTGCATACATAAGTATCTATGTATTAAAAAAATACAACAAATTTACTCTCACAAATCTTCTTCTGAATCCGTTTCGATATCATAAATTCGTCTTCAGTTAATTCTTGAAACAGACGAGTCTCTTCAGTATTTAAAATTATTAATTCCTTGATCATAGTGGTAATTTTTGAAGATTTTTTAGTTGAGGTTGGTCAATTGAAGACTAAATACGAATCGGAAGATAAAATAAGGCGATGGTATAAGTCATGGTTCATACTTAAGCGATGGCTTTTTTCTGGTACGGTGCTTTCTCAATTTTCTGATACTTTTGCCATCCCGCGATTCCTGTGCTTCCTTTGATAAATTCCCTGAGTATAAAAAAATGCTCAGTGATTTTTCCCCCATGTAATAAAAAAAGTTTATGTACTCAAACAAACATGTAATAACAACCGTATATGTTAACGTACATTTGAGCAGTTTCCAAGCAAAATTTATCATAATTATTACAATTGATTCTGTAGGAAGAATTAATTACTTTTAAAATTGTGCAATGCAACTTAGTTGGGGTTAGTCCCCTCCCCACCCCCCATGAAAGGGATCACTCGTTTTTTGGAGGGGTGGAGTCGAAATAAAAAAAATTTAAAGGATGTAGTCAGACTCGAAAACATAATGTAGCATAAATTGCTTCACGTTCATTCATGTTATTTGATTATTAAATATTGTTGCTTTCCACTCACTCATATTTCTAGCCAATTAAAATTCATAAATAAATTATTTAGACACTTTTTACTTTTTCATATCCACTAACAATATATTTAACATGAATGCAAATAATGTACATGCCTATTTTGATTTTCAGAGATGTTATTAATTAATGGCAAGTTTTTGACGATTCGGACCACCGTGCGCCGTGGATAACGCACTGCTCAATTGGAACGTGATCAGGTGCTGTTTTGAAACATATGTGAAAGAGTAGACACACTCTATCCCTTAGTGTGTTCAGATTTTTGATATCTTTAATTAGTTCATGAATTATAAGTATTTTTTCAAAAACTGTCGCTAATTTGAAAATGCCCTAGGCTGTTCTGAGCAATGTAAGTACTATAGATTTATTTACTAAGTATAGAAATAGAAACAAGTGCAAAGCAAAACTAAAAATCTCGAAGTGTATTTTTAATTGAATCGATTATTTGGCGACACTCGCAAATGTTGACCTATCATGAACCTTGCGCAATTACTAGAATTCAAGGATTAAAAACGGATGTTACCAGAATGGGATTGGCTGGAAAATGTTTTTTGAGAAGATAGTTTATTGCTTCCAAAAGATAATCAATTTCTCTAAACATGGATTAGCTCAATTTGCCATTGCCAATAACATGTGCCTTTCACATCAAAAGTCTTGACTTCCTGCCGCGGATTACAAAAGCAAATACTCTTGCTCCAATAAAAGAAATATATTTACTAAGATTTGCTGTTCAAAACTATTCTTCAGTCTAACACATCGTATAACTATAATATTAGTAATAGAAATTCTGCAAAAAATTTTGTCTGTTTTTGGATTCCTATTGAACTGTGGTGCCTGGGACCATAAGTGAAGGAGCTGGGGCTACCGATTTCAGAACAATACTAATAATTTTTTCAATTTTTGTTTAAAATAGAATTTATGCGTGTGACAAATGATACTATGGAACCAGCAAATTGCATGGGACTGCGACAGAATCCAATTGGACTAAATGCGACGGAACCGAGAAAATCCTGATCCCACAAAACCCTACTATATTTGTGAAACCTTTATTTGCAATAATGCTCACATTTGCTAAATACAGTTTTTGTTAAGTTATATTTACTATGGGCATTTCATTGAGCACTAACCAAAGCATATTTTTATGATGAATACTAAATGTCTTATCAGGAAATTCACACAAGACTTGAAGCTTTTTAAAACCAGAGCTGTAAATGCGTCAAGATTTTTTGACCTAACCCAACCCAAAATTCAAACAATTAATTTTTACTCAATCCAAACTGCGGCTGACCCAACACTATTGTCCCAAAGTATGATCCAACTAGAATTTCAGTACTTCTACAAATTTTTACCTCATGACAATTTTTCATAGACCCGCATGAAAATAAGCACACAATTTTAGCAAAAAATATCACCCAAATCATTTACAGCTCTGCTTAAGACATATTCTTGGCTTTAATACTATTAATTAGCTCTATTTTTAAACTTGACGTGAATCACACGAATAATTACTTCAAACCATTTCATAGGTCGTCTAAACCCTGTCTAATCTCGTTTGAGGTAGTCAATGATGAAATTTCTTTTTGCGAACTTCATGACTTTTATCATTAATACCAGTTACTACACTCCATTCCACCTAGAACTTTAATATGCAATCTCTATAATAAAACATTCAAAATGTATGAAATTTGAAAATATCATGTTCCTTACAATGTTATTTCCAAAGAACTTGATTATTCAACTAGTACACTATTATCTAGGCGACCTACTTGTGCTATCGACACAGTAAAAGCATGTGCTTAGAAAAAGGGCTAAGCAATACACGACGGAGACATTCACCAGAAATGTAGCTTAGCTGTGAGATGTAGGAAAAAATTTACTTTAAAAATTGAAAAAGCAGCTGAATAAGCTTGTGAATCAGATTACTTGCAATCCACTATCAACTTTCGCTGATCTTTTCCTCCTGCCATGAAATTGTGAATACTTAGAAAACTCTTTTCACTATATATATA
>CABFPE010000324.1:521842-533079 GCA_900660155.1 Hofstenia miamia | reverse complement strand
ACTTAGAAAACTCTTTTCACTATATATATATATATATATATATATATATATTAATAAAAAATTGCTAAATTATTTGAACTGCAAAATTATGTTCTTGTAATACTTTTAAATTTTTGAATAAATTCGCGTTTCTCAGCAACTGCAGACGCCGTGCTTACTAAATCAAATCGCAACATCAAACGCTGCGGTTTCTTCAAAAATTGCGATCACACAGCAACTAAGAAATTAATTAATTCTAACTGACAAATCATATAAACTTATTATTTTATAATCGATTGAAGTATTTAAGGTTGCTGTAATAATGTGACAAATGGGAAATTTATATTTATAAGCAAATTTTATTTCTTATAGATGGCTTTATAAATATATATATGTCAAAACATGAAATTCATTGTAATGAAATTCAAAATTGCTAAGGAAACATTTGTAAATGGAAACTCAAAGCGGGTTTATCCACCCATATCCACGAGGCAGATTGCTTTTTTACAAATTTGGTGTGGCTTGGTAAGATCGAGTCATATGAATTAGTGATGTGCTCGCAGAGAATTTCTAATGCCGCATCCGCCCGACAAAATAATATATTACCCGTACATACCCGAAGTTTGAACCCGTACCCGCTCGTACTCGAAAAAAATGACTTTCATTGCTGCTACAAAGCAATTAGAAATTTTCAACAAAATTTTGAACACTATTCACACTTATATATGTTAATTTTTTATTTAAAATTTATTTTTTGAAAAATCTTATTTAAGCCTAAACTGTCCATTGCATCCATAAAGATACAATCTGTGACATGTTTACTCAGTTATAGACTCGTGTATCACCTCTTCGTTACGGAAAGGCATACGTGCACGTAACAAATAACAACGATTATGGTGAAGCTAAGGAGCTTAAACTTGATAGCTGGGACTCCAATAATGCCTATACCATTGTTAAGTTAAATTCTGTTAAACCTAACTCTAATATTATATCTGCTCGTTGGGTACTTTCAAACAAACAGAATGAGACAGGAGAAACTATCAGAAAAAGCACGCCTTGTTGTGAAGGCATTTCAGGATAAGGAGCCAGGGGAAGTGTATTCTCCTACAGCTACCAAACTATCGCTTCGGATTCTTCTCTCAATAGCCAGCAGTTATAACTGGAAAAGTCGCATAGTAGATGTCAAGACGGCATTTTACAAGGACATCCCCTTGAACAAGATAATTCTAAGCCTTTGGTATCATGATGTTACTTTGCGATTTACAAATAATGATGCAGAGGACCTTGGCAAAGTATACGCACACTCAGATGCGTCACTGGATATCCCTAGTTATGGTGCTCATGTCATTGTTTTGGCAAATGATGTTATCAGTTGGTGTTCGCAAAAACTACGTCGCGTTGCAAAAAGTTCTTTTGCGGCGGAGACTATACAACTTGCAGACACCATTGACTATACCATCTACGTGTGTCAGCTTATCAACTTTATGACTTCACGTCAAATTAGTATGCAGTTCTTAGCTGACAGTAAATCTTTATCATCAGCCGTGAACTCACCAACTCCATCGGTTCTAAAAAAAGCGTCTTTTGAACGAGAAGAATTACATAATGGCACTTATTTCTTGTTACAATTGCAAGCTTATATTTGTTTCTACGCAAGACATGATAGCCGATCCACTTACAAAACACCGTAGTCGTGTTCTACCCCTGCTGCGCCAGAAGTTACAGAAGTAGAAGAGAATGTGACATGTTTACTCAGTTATAGACTCGTGTACCTGTTATACTGTAAATATAATATGCACTTTTTATGTAGGATAGTCAGTATGTTTTTATGAATAGAACGCAACGCTGTTTTAATTACTGATGTAATCACACAATCGGTTTTGTCCACATTTTCAAAAATTATTTCTAAACCTATGAAGAAATTTGAAAATACGCGGATAATGGCAAATCTATGGGTAAGTGGACTTCCCTGTTATAGTGACAATTTGTGATAAAGATTATTCCTGTATTTGAAGTACATAAAATTATTGAATTTCTTCAAAAGAAGATCCAATTTTTGGAAAAAATTCAAATTCCTCTCATACATATTGTTAATATAATAAAGCGGTCTAAAACCTATGGCAGCAACACTAGCTTCAACAATTTTGTTTTTTGTTATCAGATCTCCTCAGTAATCGAACGTGAAATAGGAGGGGATTTCCGATCTAGACATGCATATTATTTAGTGAGACCATAACAAATTGTAGGCAATTCTTGGCGTGATTATAGTTAAAATACACATTATGTAGAATAAAAAGCGTACCCATACCTGACAACAATGATGAGCACCTGCTCGTACACGTGGAAATGGGTGTTTAAGAACGAGTACCTGCGGGTAATACCCGTATTCGAACATTAGTTATATGAGCAATGCTAGAAAATTTAAATGATTGGATTTTGCCAAAAATTAATCAAAGCGTAAACAAAGCTAAACACTTACGTTGGAATTGCAAACAAAGCAATTATATAGGCAATAGACACTTCTCAGGTCATTAAGTCACGATTATGAAATGTTGTCAACATGTGAGCTTTAATCGTTATCAACATTGCGCTTACACGTTTGTTTTTCGGCGACTGGCAGCTTTTGCTGGGTGGGTTCAATGTTTAATGTTGAATCATTTATCTTCAGTTAAGCTTAGGCGTTTTAGATCATATCTATACCTAGCCTATGCATAGTTAGTTTGGTTTGCTTAAAATTTTTTATTATTTCAATGCATGCCCTACAACATTTGTTGTTTTGAAACTAAATATGTTTATAACCTTGTTTGTATTTAATCTAAGACATATTTCCCATTCTCCTACAAATTAAATTTTTTTTGAATCCAATTCTAACGTAGTATTATTACAAAATTACATAGTACGCCATCTTGCGTCTATAAAATTAAAATTTTGCAATATTTTTTAAAATACTGTAAACATTGTGTTTTCACTAAAATGACATCATTAACGATTCTGAAAAAAAATAATTACTGTTTCATTAATATTCATACTCGAAGCTGTATGAGGACATAATGTTTGTGGATCCCATCGGAGCTTCATTCAATATTCTGTATATATATTTATAAAATACACTAATAACGAGCTAATGAACAATCAACTAAACTATAACAACTTATTAAACATATTTTAAGTGTATGCATATTTTAGCACCAAACAGTTTTTTAAGTGTAGCATATTTTAGCACCAATTAGTGTAGTAAGTGTAAAAAACTTTGTTCACATATTTCTACTGAAGATGATTGATAAATCGAAACCGGTTGCTAATATATATATATATATATATATATATATACATACATATACATGTATACAGAGGTAGATCTATAAATTTCTGATGGGGTACTGAAGCTCTTAAATTCGATTTTTCCATAATATTTTTCATTCTGAATTTGATTAAATTTTGAATTCTCATATATTTCTCTGTATGTTTTGATAACAATTTGAAAGTTCATGATGATTTTCTAGTTCTGACTTTCACTATTGTTTGAATTTATATTTATATATAGCTATATTTATTTCTGGCCCCGTACTAAAATTTAGTTTGCTAAATTTTTGAATTATTAACAATACAGAATATTTAATATAGATATTACAGACATATTTTAGTTTAGCAGATAAATATAATAGCAAGCATTAAATTAAACTGGTCGCAGTCGCAGTTAAATTTGACAAGCTAGTCCCGGTTTCGTACCGATCCTATCTCGGTTTTTTTATTCCCAATACCGCCACCTGTCGAGTGGGTCCAGCATCAGGACCAGTAATGAAACTATTTCTTCATAACTCTATGACTATACCATCATTATTGTTTTGTGAAATCTGGCGAGAACAGAATACATTAATACATAGACTATTAATTTTAATGAATTACTTTTAATTTACATTGGTGGTTGGTCAATCTTTAACATTAATTTTTTCTGTAGCATTAAGTAATTACAATTTCAAATTTTTCGAGCATAGAAAATGAGGTCTAGAAATAGGGGTGTCCTATCAATTATTTTATATCAATAATTTTATCAATTATTCTTATAGAAAATCGGTAATTTGAGAGTTGAATGATCTTAGCTGATTATAAAAGTTCTATGTAGAAATGAAGTTACATTTTTGTAGGTTTAGGATCGAAACTGCTACCATGTAAAACAAAACACTAAACGGAAGGAGATGATGAATCTCTAATATCACTAGGTTCTTATATAAAATGAATAATTATTTTGTGAACAAAATCTGGAAAATTAATGCAAAATAGCGTTCAAAGTTTCAGAAATTCTTAAAAATTTGTTACAAAAATCCTAAAATCTTAAACATATAAAAATCAATAATATTATGAATAGATTTAGAAAATCATTTGAAATATGCGATATGGTGAATTTAACATTTTGAAAAAAAATTAGCATATGAGGAAGGACTTCACAATGCCCCTCTCCTAGATCGCCAGTTTTCAGGATCTGGACTAGAAAATTTGTAATTTTTAAAGCATATTGAATTTTGTATTTAGAATGCTGATGTACTTGTTTGTGTTCATCTTAGTAACAATGATGACTAAGGCAACTCACGCCATGATGCAAGGTTTGGTAAATTTTAGGGAAACTTGCAAATTATTTGAAAATTTACCAAATCGATTTGCAAGTGAAATGAAAAAATTGGTCCCTAATTTGGAATTTTCCAACTTTTTACTAAGGTTGCACAAATTAACCTCTGTTTTGCTTCCTCATGGGGGGACTGCAATTCAATAGTCCCTCCCCCTTAAAACCCGCCACTGTATATATACACATACTTCTTAAAAATTGAAACATTTCTTAGATATTTGTAGATGGCAGGGAACTGCGTGCTACAAATAGACTCATAAAAGTTTCATTGTAAAGTTTGATATTTTATATAAGACATAAGTGTGAGACATCCAAAAAAATTATTCTAAAGATTTTTTTTGAAGAAAAATGCATGTCACATTTCTTCTTTGGTAATTTACTGCTAATAAAGTTTGATAGAATTAAATTTTGTTTACCATATGTAAGCTCGCGAACAAAAAGAGATATCTAAAATTTGAAAACACATTTTCCAGCGTACAGGGCGCCTGAGCGAACATTGAGTCGTCTATTTACAGAAATCAATATTGCTGAGGATATTTATAATTTTATGAATTTTATGAATCAATTTAACTATGGAATTTATGATTTTGCCTAAAACTTGAAAAAACAAGAAGTTAAAGATTATTTTTCTACTTTACCTAATCAACAAAATAAGTTTTCACGCATTTGATAATTTTTCATGAAATTCGTGAATAGCATGCTTAGATAAAACAAATTTGTTACAAAATATATTAATAATTTTCAATAAAAATAATATTTAATTTGCGCAAACAAGCAGTAAAAACAAATACTACATGTAGTATTCACAAAATATAGTAAGGTTTGTGATGAATTTATTTAGTAAAAACCTGTATTTACTTCAAAATTTAATAATAAATTTGTAAAATTTTATTACATTAGAAATTGAAATCCAATTTTTTTACGCTAAAATTATGCTTATCATATAGAAGGTCTTTCTACGCCTAATCTATAAAATATATATTTTACTAAATATTTGTGATGTGGTTGTAAGATATTATTACTCAATATCCAGTTAATTAGAACTTTTGATACTTGTAATTTTGAAGTAGAACGTTCTTTTTCATCAGCACATGGGAAATAACATTCATTTTAGATTAATATCTTGCTGGATTAGATTTTAGCAATCTTTAAAAATACAAGTATGCATTAAAAAATTTAGATGCAAATAAAACATCCATCTTGATAAACACTCAAAATGCGTCAAGGAGTAAATATGTTTGTAGGAAAATGCTTGAAGATGTGAATACGTCGAGCATTGCCATATGGTTACGCTAGTACATAAATGGTTAAAACTTTTAAGTAATCAAACGGAAAAATTTCCAATTACCTGGAATAACGCAAGATTTCAAATTTTTAAATCTGATTTAAAATGTTGCGCATTTTCTTAACTTACATTTTCCGTAATGATGTTCAGGTCGTTCAGAGCTCTTGTCACATATACTTCTATACAATTTTTGCAAAAAGAATTTTTTCGGGATATGGTGTGAAGTTTCTTCTGCACTTCCTCTTTCTGATTCACCTCATCAGATTTTGTAGAATATCCAATCTCTACAAGAGTGTCCAGTTTGACTCCTCCATCAGTGTCTTTTGTGAATTTTAAGTGTATGACCTGCACCTGGTAAGCAGTTTGTACTAACTTTAACAGGATTAGAATATTCTTTTAATTCTACCACTTTTGGTATGAATTTTGGCTAAGCCTTCATTTATGTTTAGATTTGTAACTTTGGAAACTAGTAATGATAATTTTTCAGTAATTTTAATAATATTTGATTGAGAATTATTAGCACAGTAATTACATAGCCATTGATACTGTACTCAAGCTACGCAACTATTTATGCTTCGATGATCAAGTCCAATCCACTTTTCATAATATGCAGGCCGAAATTGAAGGGACTTAATCACGTCGTGATTAGCGGTCAGTCCTGATCGACGTGTTGACGCTGCACAGATCATTAATTGATTAACGTTTTTGGTAATTGACTTGTAGAATCTTGTAGAATACTAGCAAATATGTAAAACCTAGTGATGTACGGGTAGAGCTTTCTTAACGCCACACCCACCCGACAGAAAATAGTTTATTACCCGAAGTTTGTTACCCGTATCCGCTCATATCCGAAATCAAATTTTTTTCTTTGCTGCTATTAAATAAATCAAAAATTGTTACTAACATTTCTACTGCAATTCACTTTCACTATATGTTAATTTTTTCAACATGTTTTAATAAAATTTAAGTTTCCAAAAAAATCCTATTTAATTTACTCATAATGTGGAATCAAAAGCGTACTCTTACCCGAAAATAATCATGCGCACCCGTCCGTATCCGCACATCACTATTAAAACCTAAGCATTAATTTATAAAAAAACTTACCATATTGATCATTTTCAGAAGTTCCTTAAATAACTGAATGATAAATTTCTCCAAAAATATCTTCAAATAAAGTTCATTTCAAAGTATGTTTATAAGTATTAAAACAAATGTAGAATTTTACACTGTATTTTTATTTAAGTTAAATATTTTATTAAATTTCTTGAAACCAATTCTTCAACTAGTTACAGTGTTGATTTTTTTCTAAAAAAATTGTTTAAAACACTCATTTATTTTGTGCCTTTGTAAATAATACTTTGAAATGAAGTGTTGCATATCATGTATTGAAAGTAAAACATAGGGAAATACTTAAAATAATCAATAATTGAACGAAATATGTCAATTTCTTGTGTAACCTAACAACTGTGCTTCATTGGTTGATTTTCAGTGGATTTTATACCATTCAACATTTACAAAGAAGTACATGGCATTGATTCTAATTGTAAATACAAGCACATGCAGGAGGGTTGTTGAATACAGGCCACATAGTATTGCTTTGAACGTTGGTGTGGTGTAGTTATTCTGGGGCATATATATAAATGCAAATAATGCAAGAATATTCAACCAACATCTCAAAAACTATATTATTGCTTTCACAAAACCATTGCCTTACAAGGCTTGCTCAAAGTAAGCTTCCTCAATGCGATATTCCTGTCTTAGCAATCAACAATTGAATTGTTTTTAGTCAAAAAGATAATAATACTCCCATTATATATATATATAATCCAATGTTGCTTAGCTATTAGTCAGATTGAGTTCCGTGTGACAGACTATATAGTTCTGCTGATTAAAATGTTAACAAAACGCATTCGTCAATCTAACCAAATACTGTTAAGGTGTTTGAGTAACTGGTTATTTGATATTATTTGAAAGAAAAAACGCATATAACATTTTTTACTTTTAATTGAATTTGTCGATAAATGTGCATATGTTATAATTAAGTTAAATTTTTTAATCCATAATTTATAAAAAAGTTAACTATTAAAAATTTATTAATCGCTACCTACATGTATATATATAATTAATACGATTTTATGATTTTTGTTTGATTTTTATTATTTTATGTAATGCCTGACTTGCTACTGGAAGCATAAATATCTGCATGTATTTCTCTTTCCAACTTGTTGCTTAACCTCATCTCGGCAAGGCCTATTTTCACTTTTGAAATCAGGTCTAAATACTTAGGTTAGTATTTGTATCAGTACAATATGTTAAGACAATACATTCAAAATTATTATAATAAAATTGTTCTGTTCATATTAAGTTTCTAGGAATGACTTGGCACAATTGTATGATAAAGCGCAATTAAATCTAATTAGAGAATAGTTTATGCCGAACTGTCCTATCTCAATTACATTTCTCTCTCCCTCTATATAAATTCATCTATTTGTTATTTTCGTTTCTCATTAATGTTACTTAAACAGTTCATAAATATAGGAATACTAAGTTTCAGGAAAATCAATATAGTTTGATGAAAACATACATTTTAGTTACATGAATGTAGCATTAACTAATTAAATTTCTCTAATATTTGCCTCACTCTGATATGACAGTATGTAGTTTTCCCACAATTTTTTTTTGAATTAGATTGCATTTTTTGACAAGTGCGAATGAGATGACAAGTGAAGAAGTTGTTCCAAATGTATATTATATAATTCATGGCAATTTCTTAATCTTGCATATTTCAAGTGATTTTTAACAATATCATTTTATCTGAACGAATAATTAAAAGAATAACAGATAGATGCTTCAATCAATTTTGCTGTTGTATGCACTTTAGTGTTAAAATAACTTTCCATGGGTATTTCTATATATACATGTACACTAACATTGACTAATACACACAGTGCTTAGCATAAAACTAACTAATGAAAAATTCACTAAAATTCTATATTAATAACTACAAACTAAGAACTACAGAGATCGGGGAAGTTGGTCTATGTTGTACCAATTAAACGAAGAGTTTATTTGATTTGGAGATTCTTCATTAGGCCATGACGATGATGATGAGGAGTGCGAGTTTGACAATTCAATGGCGTCTGGTGAAGTTGCAGGAGACGATCGAGCAGGGATTGAAGGATTGTTAGAGTTTGCATGTACATGTTTCAGAATTTTTTTTACCTTTGAACGTTTATTTTGAAACCAAATCTTAACCTAAAGAATTAAATAATACAAATCCATTTATATGTTGATAAACGTGTACATGAAGAAGAATATGACAGAGTGAGTTAATATGAAATATTCATTCAGATCGTAACATAAAAAATTTGAAAAAAGGAAAAAATTCAATGATTGCTATTTCGAGTACGTGTATGTATATAAATTGTTTTACAATAATTGAACTTCTATTAAACGTTCCAAGAAGTTACATAGCAAGAAAATCAATTCTTAATACGTTCGTCAAAAAGTCAATAAATTCATATTAATATACTAAACAAATGAAAATTTATAACAGCAATGAATTCTGCAATGTTTTTTTGACACTACTTGCTTTTTGTAAATAATACTGTATGTGGTAATTATAATTATACAACTAATTCAAACATATACCATTCTCGGCTTAGTAAAAAAGCAGCTTTATTGGAAAGCATGTTTTAAATACAAAATTTTTCCTGTTACTGCTAATGGAAACATTACCTGTGTTTGAGTGAGGCCAAGTGCTGCAGCGAGCTCTGCTCTTTCTGGTAAAGCAAGGTATTGAGTGCGTTGAAATCTTCTGTTTAGTTGCTGAAGCTGCATTGTGGAATAAATAGTTCTTGGTTTACGAATCTTCTTACCTTTGGCAATGCGATGCTCATATTCGGAATGTTTATCGCCTAAAAATATTTATAGTTAGCTGAAATGTAATGATGGTTAGTAGAAAGTTATCTATGCTTCAGACTGAAAAGAATTTTACAGGTTGCATTGATACGCATTGTAAGTTATTAAATTTAATTACATTAGAGTGACATCAAACAAAGTTATGCAAACCTATAGGTTTAAAAAAATGAAAAAAAAATTTGTTAATCTGTTGACTACGAATTTTACAAGTAATTGGATAGTGGAATAAGCATTCTTTATCACAATATATTTCAACTTATTAAATTTCGAAAATACATATATTTGTTTAGATCTAAACTGTTTTTATTATTTTGACTTACAATCACTGAGTGCGCTGTCAACCATGTGTGTGGAGCTGTGAGCGAACTGATGCGCAAATGAAGCCAGTTGTGTAGGGTAAGACGCCATGGTATAAGGCATATTGTAAGCTTGCGTACCACTTACAGAATATGGATTTTGGTACTGATTTCTTTGTTGAATTGTGCTCGCATAAAAACTGTCGGACACTGTTGCAGATTCCGGGACTAAGCTTTGTGCCATGTAAGGATTATAGACTGGAGGATTCGGAGGATAACAAATCGGGTTCTGCTGAATGTATTCTGCATTTTGGAAATTTACTGGCTGTTCAATGAATAATGTAGACCCTTGATTTGCAAATTCTTCTTTTACAGATAAATTGTCTTTATCGAAAATGAGTCTCGGTGTACTTGGGGGACTTAATTGTGATCCGTTCATTGTTTGAATAAATTTCTTATAATACCGTAATTGCTACGCATTTTCTTTAAAAAGCCCATTTGCTCAATTTGATTGGCTGATTGAAATTGAATTAACCAATAGGATTCCCCTTCTAATTTGTAATTTGTGATACAAAATATTAAGTAAATAACACCATTTAAAAGAATATCGTTTTATGTAATAAATACTGATTAAGTAATTATATTTAGAAAATAATAGTTAAATATATCAATTTTAAAAATTGCATTCATTAGTCAATTTAGTCACAAGTAAAATGAATGTTATATTCATCCGTTTGTGGAAGCTTATGGCAAAGGTAGGTTTTCTTTAAGTCATTCAAATTAGTTTGCGCTTTGGGCAAATATTATTCACTCATTAGATTCAAGATCTAACCTCAAAAACCTACTTTAATTGCTTGATCTCTATATTTTTTCACATTAATTTTCAACTCTTATATACATTTTACAGTATTAATAATTGAATTAAAAATTGGAAAATAAACTATGTTTGTTTTAGAAATGCAACAACGAATTCATTTAAATAACATAAATTATTATGAGGAGATGCATCATAATCTATCAAATTAGTAGCTTGTAATTGCTAACAGTCAAGTTTTCAAAATTATTAACAATGCTATATTCTAACAATTTTCAAACCCGTTTACAGTCCTGGTATATATATATATATATATATATA
>CABFPE010000324.1:495866-519904 GCA_900660155.1 Hofstenia miamia | reverse complement strand
TTGCCGCGGCCATGGCCGCACTACACTAATGTCAGCCCTCCCCCTCCCCGTTTTAGAAATCCTAAGCGTGCCTCTGCTTATAGATAATTTATTTTTTTTAAAATTTAACTATTTATATACGTGTGAAAATCGTTAATCAAGTCTATTGTATAAATGAGTTTGAATGCTTTTATATTATCAAAATTTGTCCAGTGTTAAGTGATAAAGAATTTTTTCTCAAAACAGTCAACTTTGTAGTAAGATAAGAAAAATTTAGGGCGTCAAGTTCAGACAGGAAAAAATTCTTTTGAAACATTCACATATTTAAAGTTTATCTAAATGCACCTTTGGGACTAATGCAAAACTTGTTTGGTAATTAAAAGGAGAATAAAATGCTAATTTGTAGCGGTTTCTACAGTAATAATAAAATAGCGAAAGGAGACGTCTGTATTTAATTGCGAGGGTAACTCTGCACGTGAATTCAAGGCACTTGCAGCCGCATAAGCGGGTTAGGACATCCTCTCCGCGAAAATGATTACGAATATACCTTTAATCCTAATATTTCCATCCTCCCATTTAGACCAAATGCCTGTTTTTGACTCATCTTTTTATAGATACCTTCTGAATGCTTATTATTAAAATTGATCAAAGATTTTGTTTTCGAAATATTTAGAAAGTAAATTAATATTAAAATTAAGAAATCGATAATTATATTTTATAATTAGTTTTTTAAATGAAAAATTCGAATTTGAGTTTAGTTCATTGATTGATTTGTGTCAACATGTGTGATGCTATGCTGTACTACATCAGTTTAAGAGAATAAATTTTCAACCTGAGAGGAGCTAGTGCATTTTATATGTTTCCCAATTAATGCGAGGAGGTAGGTAAAACTAGACAAAATTATTATAGTCTTAGGGTTTATATTTTCCTAAATATTTTCGATGATTTAGAAATGCAAATTTTTTTTATCTAGAACAATTTACATGACATAAATAAATTCAAGGTCAAATTAGTGCATGTATTTCTTGTAAATGTTATTCCACAATTCTGCATTATATAGCACGTGACATTTCGTTGAGGGTGTTATTTTATTTATTGATTTTATTGTACAAAGCATCTAATTAATTTTAGTCTATTAGGTATTACTTAAGAAAAATCAAATCAATAGATTTCTTACCAAATGTTAAAAAATGAAAAAAATTCCCACAGCTCTGAATGAAAATTTTAATTGAAAATTTGAATCAGATTGGTTAATGAACTGTCTTATAGAGACGTGATCAAACATAATCTTTCCAACATCTGGTTGCTAACACATTGCGTTTGATGGTCCACACATCTGCCTTTGTCATTAACTGAAAAACAAAACATCTGCAAAATTACCAAAATTATTTCCAATTTTCTCTTGAATATATCTATTAAATATAAAGCAAATCGCCAAGACATTATTATTGTAATATTAGGTAATTGAAGTAAAATAGTTTAAAAATTGACAAAGTTCTTGTGAAATTCATTCTTCAAAAAATTTAAATTCGCAATCAAGAATAAACGGCTCAAATACCATGATCTGATAGTTGCAACCTCGCATTACTATGTAAACCGACATTTTTATGAAGCAGTATTTTAATGGAATCTGGGGAATGGAAGCATTAGCAAAAATAATTGAAAGAATTCAACCCCACACTACTCTGACATTTCGAACCATATAATATAGTACGCATTACACAAATTATATGTGCTTAACATATTTAATAAATTTCACTCAGTTTCTTATTGCATTAATTAATCAGCTTTGTGAACATTCATTTTCCATAAACAAGAAAATATTTACCAAAAAGTATATTTTGATTGAAAGTCAAAATGATCTGCAAAAATTTAATAAAAATTGGATTTCTCATTGAAAAAAATTAATGTTTTTATGTACTTCAGGTACAGGAATAATTTTTAGCGTAAGACTTCATGATTACATGACTGCGCACAAACCCATAGATGTGTCCACATGAAAGGTTTTCAATATTTCTTAACAAGCTTGGATAAAATGTTGACAAATTGGTTTGTTACCTTAAAGTAACTCCAGTGGATATGGGGTTAATTGCAATGCAAATGTACCCACTAAGTTCCCAATAACTTGGATAAGGGAATTTCATTGAAGTTACAATGCATCAATTCTAATTTTTTATATTTAAAAATAAAATAGTATTTTTTGAATTTACTGTATTCATTTTTAAATAATATTTTTGTATTATGCAAATGTTTTGACATAATATAATAGAAAAATTTTACAATTGGTAAAAGTTCAATTTTCTCTATTACAATCCAGTTTAAAAAATATTTCTTGCGATCTTAAAAGTAAATGCACATAAAAGTGTAAAAAATATATCAATTATGATATTTAGCACATTTTTAAGTGATAGGCCTAAAAAAAATTATCGCATTATCTTGAAAAAAGCAGCAGAAAGTTTCCATTTATAACCACTTTTAACTGATTGATAATTGCTAGTCAATCGGGAATGGATTTCGTTCCCACTTCCTCATTTTGGTTTTGGTGTTAGATAATTTGGCTAAATTATCCAAATTATACGAAACAAATTTGCGCAATTATCTCGTGAATCTAGAAAATGACGCCGCAAAAATTTGAGTTTTTTGAGAATACACATCCTGTTGCCTTTTGGGAATAGTTTTGTAAATAGCTTTGAAATTATGCTTTTCGTGTTGTCAAATATGCAAAGGAGAATATAAATTCCATAAAATTTTTTATGAAATATTATTCTAATGAATAATTAAATGTATTAATTAAAAAATGAAGTCCAATACTGCAGCAAAATTCATATTTTTTTGAAAAAACCTGAATCTCATGCATAAGAAGTTACACTCCTCTTTCAAATGCGCAATGTACAAATTTTTTGGGTAAAACGAATTATTCTGGCGTTTTATCAAAAGGAAAATCACATAGTATCTAGAGCCCGTATATATATATATATAATTAATTAATTTATAAGAATAACCATTTAAAAAAAATATTTGATTCAAACACTTGATTGAATGCAGACGTTAATTTCCAATAAATTTCTTTAACTTGTACGTTCACCTCCTGCAATAAATTTCGACGAATGGACACTTTGAAACAACGCCTTTAATTAATTTATGAGGATAGCGATTTTTACAAAATATTTCAAAAACTTAAAGTTAGATATAGATATATACACTGTTCATAAGAATTTCCTCAATTTTTTTGAAATATCTAGATAAATTTCTATCTTGCTGCAAAATACATATAATTTTTTTGATAGAGTACATTATATCCACGTCAGTCAGAGTGATAATGTTATTATTGAAAAACGTTCATTTTTGTAGTACTAAATATATTTTTGTGCGGTTATTATGAATATAAGAATGCTTTTTTTAAATAAAATATTTAATATTAATATTTGAGAAGATTTTGAATCAAGTGTGACAAATTTGATATATATTATTATTAGTAAGTTCCTTTTTAGTTCAAGCAATTAGTAAGCATTAGGTTTGTAATATTTTGGTCATGTTTGAACAATCTGATGTGCACTTTCGCCTAAAAATCAATGTTGTTGTCAAATATATATTATTTTTCATTTTTGAATTATCTCCAGACTAAAGTATTCGAGACTAAATAGACAAAATGTAATTGATGAACTATCTTAGGAATGGTTAAGAATTAACTATGTAATTAATGACGTCCCTAGGGCAAAATCAAGGCTGTCAAGTTCAATTTTATAAGGAATAATTGAATTTGAATGCACCCCGTTTGTTAATGTGTTATGTTGTAGTGTAATTTGAACTATTATTTTTTTACTCTACATCTACAAACATGTAGAAGTATTATATAGTTGCATACTTGGCTTAATTTTTGCTGTGAATTTGCCATCATAATGGGTTGACTTTATCGAGACTCTATCAATGAAAAGTACAATTGCTCAATACGAAAAAAACTTAAAATTAAATATTCTGGAAAGAGGTGCATTTGAGGTTTTCTTGAAATGGTATGATGACGTAATCAAAAATGTAATGATTTCCTGAAAGCTCCTAAAACGTTTTATCGATTTTAGCCTGGCTTTAGGTTGTGTGCGTTTCTTCGCACAACAACCAACACAACACAGCAGCAACAAAAAATCAATTCAGATGTTCTATAATATAATAGGGAATGTACGTATTTTCTAAGATAGCAATTGAAAAAGGCTTATGAACCACCATTCTTTCTTACAGCAATTATATTTATGCAACAGAATATAGTTTTTATTGAAATTTTAACAATTAACATTATTATGACCACCGCAAAATTTTAATTTATACATACAGGTATATATTTGAAAAAAATACAGATAAATACGAAATTATAAATGTTTGTTTGTCTTGTGGGGAATACGAGATCTCAATAGTCAAATGTCTCCTGTCTGCTGTGGTTTTCAAAAAAACATTGCTATATTCCTATCTATCACCCCTATTACCCTTTCTGTTTCATAAACTTTAAAAATTTCGTCAATGAGACCATATTCCCGCAGAAAATTCAAATCAAACTAAAAATACTCAAACTTCGGATTCTAAAAATTATGCGCAGGATCAACGTCAACGTACATTTTATGCTCTACAATGTAAACGAACATTTTTAGCATTCATTTCTATTGTTATTTTTGATAACCAATAGAAATGAATCAGATAATTTTTTCAAACAACAAAAAATATAAACAATTCATGCAATAAATCAAAACGTAAAGTACTGATTACACTCAAACAGCAATGAAGCTCAAAACGATCGCATAGGAATTGAAATGACATGTGTTACAAACCGCTTTGTTAAAATTTTCAAATTATGTTCTCCAAGCATATTAAAAAAAATTGGAAATCTTCGGATGTAAGTACATGTATTAGTAAATGTACTCCAACGCAATGGGGAACATATGTGCAAAAAATTGTTGATCTGTTTAAAGAACATGAAGTTATTACCAAGTTTATAATGAAAATTCGAATTTCTATACTGAATTTTGAAATTTAATATTAAATAATACAGTAATTGTTTATGGTTCTTGAAAAATTTTTAGATGTTTTATTTCAAAAACTAAAAAAAATATACAAAATCTGAACGCATTTTTACTGCTTATTCGTGACCAGACACTGTTCTATTGAGGTGGTGCGTTCTCTGACCTTACGCACTGCACGTCTCATTGGGTTTCGGAGATATATGCAAATATACAGAAACAGTTAAAGTTCGTTGTTGCATACATGAATTTGAGAACTTATAATCTTTTTTAAAAAATTGGAATGTTCAAAGAAAAATTGTTGATCTTTTTAACTACTTCAGCCGTAGCAATACTATTAAAATAGAAACTTTCAACATTATACTAAAAAATGCTCACCAATAGGTATGCCCATGGCTTCCAATTTACAAAATTTCCTAAAAGGCTTGGAGAAAATTTTTTGAAAATGTGGACAAACTGTTTGTTCTTCTAAAAGGCTGTTTAACATTAAGCGAGTCGGAGATACTCTTTTATCATGCGGTTTTTAGACTTTGGATATCACTATTAGTTGGCAAGACACAAGCTTGTATATTTTTTAAATAACCTCTTAGGATTTATCTCACCACACATCCGCAAACACAACATGACGATAGTTTGATTTATATATACATATATATATATATATATATATATATATATATATATATAATATATATATATATATATAATTTATACATGCAATTCCATAGTATTCTAAAGGATGGAAGCATGGGACGATCTTTGTCAGTATATATTTGTATTCATTATATTTTATAAATCTGCTACATGTACATGTATAATGCATTTTTAAGCATACGTTTATCCTAGTTTCACAGTTGTTTATTACTTCATCGTACTCTTAGTTGTTCATTTCAAATCTAGCAAATAAATATTTTTTTATTAACTTGTTGGATTAATCATTATCTTTTAGTATATAATTGTAAAAATGTGAGATTGTGTATATAGCTTTGATGCTATTTATTTTGTGTATTTATTACAAATACAATTGTGCGAATATACTTTCTAGAGTTTGATTAATTCCTGTGCCAAAGTGTTTAGTAATTCATATTAAATGTATTTATCTTTATGCAGCACTACAATGTGATACAATATTTCTTGGCCTCCATAGCAATTGAATTTCTTGAAGCTGGTCTCTTAAGCATTCAAAATGCATTAGCTCGAACTTTTGAATAGAAAGTTAAACGTTCTAACAACGTATGTTTCAATTATGAACTAAAATCATTATCTAATATAAATATTTTACTTCTTGTCTTTATAATCTTATTGTATGATGTAGTAGGACTGATACTCTAATGAAATATTTTAGAAAAAACTTAAAAATCTGATAATAATGCATTCTAAGTAGTAATTAATGGTTAAATGCCTAGAAATAACAACAGTGTAAAGATTTTTTTATGATATTTTCCATATATAATGACTAAAAAATCGATATATTGCATTTTAGATATTTTTATAGTCCATTTTTGGCCCACACATGTTACAGATTATTTGATGTGAATTCTCTCATTTTTTAAAAATCAAAATATCAAATATGATTTATGTAAACATGAGCTTGACCTTATGGAAAATCAAAGAAGCACATGAGTAGATTCATGCATCATAGATTACACATTACCAATATAAATCTTGAATTCCATGGTAAGTATATTACAGCTAAAAATATATGTTCACAATCCATAAATGGATTTTTAACTACGTTTTATTGAGATGTTTCTCGTTCTCGTTCTACCATGGTGCGTTTAAGGGGCAGGGAGTGACCACTCCTGTCGCCGCAGACACCTAATTGAAATGTTCACTAGTCTTGCACTTGTCTATATACAGGGTGTAACAAAAGTAACCAGACGCTAGCAAAATGAAAGCAAAAAACTGTACATCAATTTATGGAAATTTAACTGTGATGGAGCTCAGCCCCATTATTCACTTATTGTGCGAGAGTGGTTGGACAACCAGGTGGATTGGTCGCTGAGGCCTCATCGATTGGCCTGCAAGGTCTCCGGACCTGACTGTACCAGACTTTTTTCTGTGGGGCTTACTAAAGAACAAAGTTTATGGCGGAAACCCNATATATATATATATATATATATATATACATTGTTATAACTCTTTGTTTGAAATATTTCATTTGTAAATGTCGAAAAAACGAAAAACCTGTAACTTGTTCTATGTTTCACCAATATTTTCAATCTGTATTTTCAGTGCCTAATTTAATTAATTGCAATTTTGATACACAATACAATTAACTGTTCACTTGATAAAATTATTGAATTAATGAAGAACTCTGCTTGGCATGGCTGTGGACTGTATTATCTTCCATCTTAATTCATTAAGACATATGCCAATTCTCTTTGACCTCAAATTCTTAATCTTTTTAATTATTACGTTGAATTCTCTCAAGAGTGGAAAGTGGCAAAAATTTTAACCTTGCAGAGGAACCATAAGGGCTAAATCGTCCCAGAGAGTACCTCCACGAGTGGTTCAGTGGGCGCGTCGGTTTGCGGATCCCGAACCTATATCAGACGTTAAAACAAGGGTACAGAAGGTGCCACCATGTATTTTTTGTATAGATAGGGGCGGTAACCGTAGAGAAGCCTGTCTGTTTTAGTATTGTGGAGACAGACCGCGACACAGTGGAAACACTGTTAGCAAGACTGCTACTGGCACCAGTTAGGGTGCGTCTCATAGGGCAGCCATACAGAGAGGCAAATTTCTGTCTCTGGACTATTAGATGGACCTAGGCCAGCATTTGCTGTGCTTTCCTGTGAGGCAGCTTTGCTGTGTCACAGGAAGTTATGATCCAACACAACAGACCGCTGAATGGAGCTTGTTTATCACTAGATGCTTTGCATTCAGTGTCCCAGCTACTCCAATATAATTTTCGGATCCTTGTAGCAGCCAGCGGGCACTCTCTAAGGTAACCAAAGCGGGAGAGGCGCAATCTTCTTAACTGAAGTTCGGCGTCGGCTTCACTCTGCTGATCAAACTCAACACAGGTCAGCACTCAGCGTGGCCAGGGGTCGCCAGAGGATTTTCACGATCAAACCGGCCTGGTAAACTTCTAGATGTTAAGGTCCGAACCCGGATCGTGGAATCACCCACTCATCAGTCTGTCAACAGTTTGAGTAACTCCAACTTTGTACAAAAAAATTCAAAAAATGATGTTAAAAATTACCGTGGAATTAGTATGAATTACTTAATTACTAACTTACTTTGCCAAAATTTATCATGATTTTGATGCAGGAATTACCTCAGCAGCTTTTTACTTAGAATTTCGACAAGGTTTTGATAAGGTAAAGCATAATTTCCTCATTGCCCTAGCTCATTAGTGCGAGATTTGGATGTTTAAGTTAGAAACAACTTTTCCGGGTCTGACCAAATATCTCACAAACTAATGTAGCAAAATGTAATCGTGGTTTTATGTTTTTACGTCGTTCTTTACCATGTATCACCAATACAACTACTAAAATTACTCTTTATAAAACAATGGTTTTATCCATCTTGATATATGCGTCTTCTGTATGGTTCCATAATTTTCCGATTGAAAATTTTCAAGGAAGATGTACTAAGTGGATATCCAAAATTTCTGATTATAAACATAGACATATTGTTATAAATTTGCTTTCAATATTTCTTTTGTGTCAATACAAAGATATGGTACTGTTCAATGCATTATTACATGATATTTATGATTTTCACATCTTTCGTAACATTTCAGTTTATGTACCATTGCGATCTAATCTTCGATCAAGTTCCGTTACTTTATTTCAATTATCAAAACTTAAGAAAGCAAAGACTAGGCAATCTTATTTTAATCGTGTTACAAGGCTTGCAAATTACCTGCACATCAAAACAGATATCTCTGTTTATGATGCTCCTAAACTTTTTAAAACCAAGTTCATGCGTCACATGCTAATCTTCTTAAGCACTTATTATGATAATTCATATACATGTACACAGTATTTTTCTGCCCTTGTAATATTTGTTTTTCTTCTTTTAATTTTAGTATTTTTGATATTCAGTTTTAAATAAAGTCATTTTATTATTTAATTTCTTCTCACAGCTTCATGCTGGTATCCCTCTCAGCTCGGGGAACTCACCAGTTCCCAGGGAGTCTGAGAGCTTTCCTAAGGACTATCCTTTCTAATACTTTGTTAACCTTTGCTGTTTCTACTGCTAACTTGCTTCTCTTAATGCCTCTTGGTACTGGCAACCTTCTGTCTTCTATTTCTTTCTTCATCCTTTCCTTGATTGATGTCTCTGTTTCTACAGCTGCGATTTCTGCGATTTCTCATCCAGTTTCAACTTTCTGACCTGACCTGCAAGCCTCTGCTCTGTAACTTCTAATCCTGTTTCTTCTTTTTTCCATTCTTCCAACATTCTCTTCCTATAACCCCTCTCATCTGGTCTACTTCTTCTGAAACACTGCAATGCTATCCTGTTCTGCTCATCTGTCCACTTGTGCCGTTGTCCATTGGTCTGTGTGGATCCTATACTGCCACTTCTCGAGTCCACACTCCCGATTGTGGAGTCCGCCTGTTGACCGGAGATTCTTCGCACCCTCTGACCATTTAAGGCCTGCGGGGACTGAGAGCCTTTTCTTTTCGTTTCACTTTCATTGAAGGTAAGGTCGGAGGTGCTCGAACCCGGGTCCGACGCGGTCCCAGTCTAGCCTTCTACCCCTTGGCCACTAGGGCCCATTTTATTATTATTATTATTATTATTATTATTATTAATAATACATTATTATTATATTATTTTGGGCAATGCGTCACTTCAAAAATAATTTATTCCCGTAAACAATAAGCTCTTACTGATCTTTTCCTTTTGTCTGATCAATATATTATATAAAACAAACTAGCACGTGTAAACTCGTGGAAGAAACTACATCATATTAACGGGAATATAACAATAGCTAAATTAAAGAAATCACTTTTTAAGACTTTGTTACTAGCAGTTCATTCGATTACATTTATATAAGAAAGTTGAGAATGGGTGAAATAATTTTGGATTATTTTAGCGGCGGAAGCTTAGTAGCAGTAAACCAGACTAGCTCATGCTGTGTCATGTGCACAACGTGTTCATAAGACTGCTATTGCAAAACGAGGCTCATAGCTTTTAGACAAGTGCTGTGGGGACATGGGCATTAGTTTACTAATGCATATGGCCAACATTAAACACTGTTTCTTAGTTAACGTAATAATAGCTGCATATAGTTAGGTAAGACATGCAGTTATTATATTTAAGTCCATATACCTAAACAATTTCCATTGCAATTTGAATTCAGTTGAGACTACTAATAATATAAAATAGAAGAGTTGGATTTCCATTTTTTTTAATTTTGTGACAAAACTGCATGTTGCGTCTATGGGAAAATAAACTGTTTCAAAGAAATTTAATTCATTTTCCAAAATTGCAGAAAACAAACTCAAGTTCTCGTGAAATTTATAAAATTTTAATTTTTAACTAACAACTATTCATATTATTGGAAATTTAATCAAGGGAGAAATACATTCTTATTTTCATAACACAATTAAACAGGCGCGATTGTATTGAAAACAGCTGTTTCTAGGATTCTTCGGTATCCCGCCGGGCCCTACGCTGCAGGTAGTTGATGAAGTATTACAAAGCCCTTGCACTCTGAAAGCATTATTGAATTTTACAAGATCTATTTATTTAATAATTCTCGATACCAAAACCCGGTTATTAATGCAAAAAAGTTCCTTGTCTGCTTGGAACAACTTTCTTGTGCGAGTATCTGTCTCCAATATCAAATACAAAACAGTCGTTTCTTTAAAATATCACCAATGGTCATTTAGAAAGTGACCCAACGAAATCAGTGTCGAACATTCAATTAACTGAATATTAAAAAAACTTTCGGAAGAACAACAACACAACACCAAATATCACATTGAATAGCTATGATATACATATACTTCTTATAGAAAAATTAAAAGTTGTGATTGGCCTTTTTAAATTTTTTATGCACTCAAAATATCCAGAANTATACTTCTTATAGAAAAATTAAAATTTGTGATTTGCCTTTTTAAATTTTTTTATGCACTCAAAATATCCAGAAATTAGTAAGTTTGCCGACCTGATTTGTACAGACTAATACGTTTGTATTTTGCATTTATGAGTTTTATACTATAGCAATTTACAAAATGTAATATATTTCAAGTTATAAATGGATGTCATTAAATTCAAACTAGTCACTTGCGATAAAGTTCATTGGGCTGATAAATTCTATAAGATCTAAACGTTTTCAAAATTTTACTTTGAATAAATTATTTCTAAATTTTACATGTCCTCATCCACGTATAGCATGAAATGCTCGATGATTTATAAAATCTCCAGCAGTCAAGTAATGCATTGCAAATTTCATATTACATAAGATTATTTCGTTTTATCTAAATGTTTTATCAATTCTCATTTACTAATGGCAATCAAAATGGCAACAGGGTCAAAAGAAGGAAATTACATCGTTAGAGGCGGAAGGGCAAACAATGGGGCATGATTGATAACTAACCGCTATGCTTGAGTAAAATATTAAGCAGACATGTGAATATAGAAAGTGTGCATCGCCATATCATATAAATAAGAGCTTCAAGGTGCCTAAGCAAATAAATGGAAGATACACATGCAATGAACATGGTCTAAAATTGCGGTCTACCTTGGGATCCTGGTATCAAAGGTTAAAGATGCGATTCACCACTAGTCTGTATTTCATTGCTTGGTAGAAGTGTAATACAATACAAATTCTCCACACTATTCGGAAAAATTTGAACAACTTCTGTACGCGAATGCCACTTCTTGTTGAAATGTACTACAATGTTGCAGTATGGCAATATCTGTTTGACAACCTGACAGCCAGCGTTGACCTGCAGCCCAATGCGGACAAACTCCGGCAAAATGTGCAATTTTTCAATAAGCTATATCCACCCGTGCATATGTTGAGCAATAACTCAGCTGAATAAACTCCTATCAATAGTCCGGAACTTTGCATCTGAATATATTCAATACTACATTTGTATTTTCAGTAATATAATTCTTTGACTTGAAGAGCTTACAGGCAAATAAAAGGCAAAATTCATGCTATTGGGGAAGAAAATAGAGGGCAAATGTCAAATTCTCAAAGGTCGAAAAGTGGTTACCCTAATAATGATAATGATTCACTACCTTTACTTTTTCATATAATACATTGACGAATTTCATCAATTGCATATACCAGGGGAGTCAAAATGTTGTTACTATTTCAATTTGTAATTATGAGGCAATCATATGTTCATGTATAATATATATGCATACTGCAATTGCATTAGATTGTCGGCATATTTCACTATTGTAGCGTTTACCTGCTAGTATAAATTTATCATCTAAAGAAATGCCCTAAATTATAAAATTGTATTATCAAAGTTGTGAAAGTTCGACTGCAACCTTATGGAAATGGCAAACTCAAAACAATTTGTACAGAACTCCTTCCTCAAAACAATTTGTTACATATCTTGTCAAATGTTTTGAGAAAACTGGCAATGTAGCTGCTTGCTCATCTAGCAGGAAATTATAATTGCAAACTGGAAAAGTTCCAACTATCTAGGAACCCCTAGCTGAAATAGTCTCAGTAAATGTCACTGGCCAAACTTCTTACACCACCATTATCAGAACACATGTCCTGCCTTTTCTGCAAAGTAAAAAGAAACTATCGTCAACCAGTTTTCAGTGCTAGATAACTCTTAACTAAATATTTTCCCTTATCAGAAGGATTTTGACAGGGTTGTGGTCACTTTCTAAAAATAAAGTGCGCCATCAAGGTAAAGCAAATAATATTGATCAGATTAAAGCACTATCAATGAAGAAGTTGGATAAACTACACGTGGTCAAACAGCAGCTGCAATCAACACTTCTTACAGATGGTATCAACTGGTCCTCAAAGTGAATGGCGGTATTTTAAACACTTATCACAAAAAATATAATTTTTCTTTCATTTATATTCTGTCAAATATATCATTTCAAAAAGTAACGACATATTGACTCACTTGATTCAATCTTGCTCATTAAGTTAGGTGTTTTAGGAATTGAAAAAATTTTTAAGTGCTTCAGCATAAAAACTAATGAATACTTCCAAAGTTTGAAAGCACCACACGATAGAGTAGAGTATTGCCTGTTCCTTCATTTTAGTTCGTAATCCACCACCCAGCAATGTCCCAATGAGGCGTATTTGAACTCTAGTTTTATGCACTTTACCTCTCAACAGGTATGGTGGGATCTATCCACATATAGGGAAACAGTTAGTGTTCGTTGTTGCTCTTATGAGCTTTATACTATTTTTACATAAACGTTGAATATGGAGAGAATTTAAATCGGAATTTTGAAAAATATGGTTGATCTTTTCTAGTACTTCGGGCTCAGCAAATTGCCTCAAAATCTATCAAGAATTTCCTGTGCAGAAAAGTATGGCACTACAATGCGTATTCCTTCACTTTCGAAATGACACAAAAACGGAGGCCTTATTTAGCGCAATCGTAAAACATATTTGGTTTTCCATTTATTTAGAATCGATTTGTGTATGCCATCGTGCGACAGAAATATTTTGCAGAAGGGAATATTTCTTGTAAACATATATATATATATATTAATTTCCGAGTTTCACTTGCAAGAATACATATGAATATATGCATATCTATCCTTTTTGCTTTGAGATACAGTATTTCTAAAACATTAAGCCTTACTCTCTCCATTGTTCTCTATTTTTATAAATAAAATAACAATGCAACAAAATCATACTTATTATAAAGCAGATATGTAACTTCTTGCAATTTAATGTTGGCATTAAAAGTACTATTTTTTCAAAATTGATCAGAGGAGGATTCAATATGAGGCCAGTTCAGACATCTAATTCGTCACTTTGGTATAAGCCTGGTAAGGCTTCAAAATGGTGGCTAATTTTCAGCTTTGGAGACACCCTTTGGAAGAAGTTGAAAAAGAATTTTGGCTGATGGAAAAATTGAAAACATCTGACAAATCTAAGCAAGTTTTTTGCTAAGAATTTACAGTATTGTTCGAAATTGTGACCGATGAAACGTTTTATATACGATGACCAAAATGGTTGACGAAACGTAAAGAGGAACACAATACGCTACGTGAAATAGAAAATTTTGCCACAAAAAAATATCCAGTGAGATTGTTTTGCAAATTCCTTCAAAATCATTGCAAGTTAAAGGCATCATATTTGGATATTTAATTGGCAATAATAAATTAACATTCTAGCAGTAAAACGCTTTGGACTTGGAGTATTTAGCTGGATTAACAAACTTAAAAATTTTACAGCATATGAAATAGGGCTTAGGATATTATAGTAATTTGTCAGAATAATATATTTAACTAACGTACAATTTTCTCTAATTGTAGGAAAAGAATATTTCATTTAAGTGAAAAGTATTTGCAATGGCCATTTTAGTCTTTAATTTGCATATGAGAGACTGCATCGTAGGTTAAAATTTGCATACCGTGATTTTAGCCTTTTTGCAAATTTTGTTCAATCAATCTGAAAATTGATTGGTACTTCCGTTAGACGGAGACACTTCAATTAAAATGTCATGCCAAAGCGTGTGCATTTTTTTAAATAAAATTGTTGACATTCTGAATGGCAATTCCTTAGGAGAAGTAAGTAATAACCTTTCAATTAATAACATATCATTTCTTAGGCTTTGTCTTTCAAAATTTAAGTATTTGTTACACAGTAAATTTCATTTAATCATCCACTGAATAACAAAACATATGACAATTTCAAGGTAATTTATTCAATGGTTTACATAATTCTCCATTACTAAAAAGCATATACAAATTACATTTGTTCGAATTCATGTACTTCACTTAAGGTTCTAATAATTTAAAAAGCAATATGTTAGAAATAATTTGTAGGAAAATCACACATAACCCAGTTATACTTTTAATGAGTGTACAGGGTTTTTCACAATTGTTTAAAACTTAAACAATTCAAATGATACAATAATAATAATGGTGTTTACCCGATGGCATAAAAATAAAATTTCAGATTCTGGAAATATTCAATCTCAAATTTGGAGGTGAAATGACAGAGGAAGATTTAAAGTACGTGCTCGAGATGTCCACAGTTCCGCCGAAGGCACTCTTGCCAGAGGTGTTATTGGAGGAACAAAAGGCGAGGATGTCGCAACCAACTTGAGAATTTGACTTCAGCCTGGAAAGTGTTCAAACTGAACTTCCTTATTAACTTGTTTGAACAATCTTGAAAGATATGGTTAAATTTCTCAATATATAAAAAATGTTAACTATTTAACTTTAAGAATTTAAAACCAAAACACAATCAGATCAGCACAAAAATTGTAGAAGCTACCACATTTGTTTCAACAATGATATTTAAACTAAAATTTTGAAAAAGCAAAAGTGGAAATCAATTCTTCTAAAACCTTTGCATGTGGTGACTAGATGAGATTAATTGCTTTATTTTCCTCATAGTTCCTTGACCAATGGTTTCCACGAGCTAAATTAGCTGGAACAAAATTCCATCCATTATACTACTAATTATTATAAAATGATTGCTGTTAAAGTATATTTTGCTTAAAGCCCTTATAATACCTTAAGGTATTACTGGTTTTGGTTGAAAATGTTTTAAAATTTCAAATTGAGCTTGAATTAAGAGTTAATGGGCTTATTTTCATTTTTTAGAGGGACAATGATAAAAATTACATCGTTTTGCATTTTTTGCAAAGATTTAATATATAAGCACGAAAAAATAACTAGGCTTTGCGTACAAAATGAAAATATAACATTATTACGATTGTATTAGTGAATGATTGGCTAATATTTCATTTTTATTAGTTAATAAATCTTAGGAGATTTAAAGTAAAAGGAATAATAAACAAAAGTTCCTTGGAAAGCTATGTAAGGACCCTTTCTACCAATAAATTTTAATATTTTACGCAACCACTTTTAAAATACATTGACCCATTAGCATCTTGTATGTATAATTGTGATTTGGATATATTTGTCAGAAAATATTTCAATGAAATATGTAAATTGTCTTAAAACTAATGTTCAAAGTACCTTTCTTCCTCTTCAAGTTCCTTTATATTAACATTTACTTAATTAAATTAATTTCTATATTTATGTTTCAATCAAATTCAATAAAATTAATTAATGATGAATTCTGATTAATGAGCAATGTCAGGATGTCGTCCATCCTTTATGATAATTTCTTCCAAATTACCGATAAACTATAAAGTAAATCACATTGACAATTTTTTCAAAGTAACTTTTAAATTCTTAACCCTACCTTACAATAATTATTATGGAATACATACCTTCTATAGAATTTGATCAATCAAATTTCATGGAAATTTAATCAATTTATGACTTCTATATGAGTAGAAATATATTAGCCTCGGCAGATTTGTAAATTAAGATTCACATCGAGGTTAGTATTGGTTAAGTCTATAAAATATATAATCGGAATTTGAATTCGTACTTTGAAAAGACAACCAAAAGTGGAAAAAGGAAAAATTTACAATTGAAGATTATAAATATTGTTTAGAAACAAATATAATTTGTGTTCCGAATAATTGTACATTCAGAAATAAAAAACATAAAATTAGTTTAATACAAACGAAACATCATTATCACTGTAACGCTGTACTATTTTATATTTTTTATATGTACAACAGTGCAATGTTCTTTATTTATTTATTTATTGCTTCAAATATGTATAGTTTCCCTTATTTAAGATACCACCTGCGAGGGACTAGTTGCTAACAAATATTTATGGTTGTTGATAGTATACGAATAAACAGTTGTACGTTGTCTACCTTCGACTACATTCACAATTTGATTACAAAAAGTATTAAATAAATAACTTAGAAAGTATTCTATACACTTTCATACACATGAATTCTAATAATTAGAGAGATTGCATACATGTAATTGAAATTCTGCGAAAACTGAATGTTTAAAAATGTGTTTTTCTATATAAAAAATCGATAAAATCTGATAAAAATGTTTGAAAAAATAGAAATTTAAGGTGACTTCATAAATATAATGCTTTCTTATATCACCACTGTTGATAACATCCGGATCTCTTTTGCCAATTAATCTAAGCTTTGTACCCGTCCAGACAATGCAATGTGATACCCGAATCTGACCCAATCCGAAACCCGAAATCGGGTGCCCGGTATCATTCTCTGATTTGAATACTTCAATTTATTATCGACTTCATTCTTGGAATAATTTAAATATGTCATCAATTGCAATTTTGAATTCCGTTTTATTCGGATTTGCTATTAACATACTTCAACAGCACATCCCATTTGCATAACCATTACTACAATGAAAATACAAAAGCAATTATTTTGTATCAATGGAGCGTTTTTGTTTATTTTAACCTAAATATAAAAAACAAAATGGATTCTTACGTATTGAAAAAGGTCAGTCAAGTAAAATTCTTAAAGTTATTCCATTAGCATAAAAACCAATGTATTCTAATTTTTAGTGTTTACTCAGAACGAGAAGATCGTGGTCAATGAATTCAAAAATAGTTCTTGTCAAGGGCTTATCATTTATAAAAGGAGCTCGAAATCTGAATTATATTCTTGCGACAAAAATTCAAATATTTCTTAGGTTTTATCCAGATTGTTATTTATTGCTGGTTTCTGTATTTCATTATAGTCTCGAATTTACAACGAAATTACAACAATTTTACATATTAAATATTTTGTGAAGAAATATTCTGATATAACATCAAACTGTGAAAAAAGGTAAATGCTACATGTGTAAGACTAAACTAAATTTAATTGATGCGCATAGATCACCACACACAAAGTATTATGTATCATCTGTGTTAAATAAATGTGTCCACTGTATTCAAGCTGCCAAAATCTTGCAATTAGTAATCAACCTAATTTCTACATGTTGTGATAAACTTGAAGAAAAGCATTTTCTTTCAAAAACTGATTTGAACTTCCAATACATATTTCAAGAACGCCATCTATCGAATGTTGCAAATCTGTCTGTAAGTTTGACTAAGTTGCAATAGTAATATAATGTGGCATAATTTGATAAGTAAATTACTAAAAATATTAGAAATAATCTCTTTGAAATTTCAATAGCTATTGCAAGTAATATGCTTGAGAAATTTAAATGCATTTTTTAAGAATTGGACATGATTTCAGCTTACTTTTAACGTACACTTCAAAATTTTTTCTATATCCTCAATAATCTCAATTATAAATAATCTATGTTGTCATCCAGATTTTTCTAATAAATGCCATTCTTAATTTTTGAAAGGATGCTCATTTCAAATGCTATAAACACTTTTCGTGTCTTAGGCATCAATTGTAATTATATACTATTATAAAGATTTTGGGAAAATATTGTAATTGGAATTTGCATAACAATTTAGCCTTACTGCTATAAATTGAATGTGTGCATTTCAGTTATTTTTATGAGCAATGAATAGAATCTTAATTGTTAAAGATAATATGAAATTTAATAAACATAAAATGTTATAATCATAACTTTAATGCAAACAATTTGTAGTAAAATTGGATTAGAGCTGCATCTAGAATATTTTCATATGTCCGCTAACTTCAGCTATTATCAGGTTATTTACAAAAATAGTTTATAATCTAAAATATTTTTCAAATTCAACATACTAAATTTCATTTCTCAGAGAACAGGTCTTAAAGATTCAATGATAGTTTTTATTATACTAACAGTTGCAATTATTGTGTTTAAAAAAATTGCTTTCATAAATCTTGCAATCCAAGGACAAATACTGGTGAATACTAAACTCTTTTATTCCGTGATAATTTAAATATCTTACACATTAAATAGTTTAACATATCAGTAAATAGTAGAAAATTTGCTGCATTCTAAATAAAAATATTTAAAACCGCTAACTCACTGATTGACCTAAATTGACCGGCTTGTGAAAACACTCTTACCGTCTAACTAACAAGAGCTCACTGAAATGTAAATTCTTTGATATTCAGTAGATGCATGAAATAATTGTAGATAAAGATAACAAAATGTAACTTAAACAATTCGAATAGTCAACCAATGAAAAATATTCACTGCTATTTATTTTCTAAATATATTGTAAGACCTTGCTGGATTAATTCAAACCAGTTTTTAAACATAAACTTCTTCTATCAGCATTACCATTTAGTATATACATGATTTTAAAACGAATAAAAACTTAATTATGATATTTGTAAAAAAACATTGAAATAATTTACGAAACTTAACACGCAATAGCTTTTTTGTTTGATTGGAGATGCATAAGTTGCTTCCATGTTTAGTAAAAAGTTACACACAAAGGTATTACGTATTATAGAACACGTGTAGAATGTATTGACTTCAAAAAAATTGTATTGAATTAAAAATGTTCAGAAATAGCTCATTTTATGTCAGCATGTCTTGAAGCTATTCTTAGAAATACATGAATCATGTACACACATAATATTAAAAAAATATAAAAAGAATAATTTCTAACCAGTGTCATGTATAGATTTCTTAGAATCCTAGCATTATATTTTAAAATTCATTTGTTCTCGCAATTTATTATAACTATATTTTATTCGCTGATGCAAATTAATTTCATTCATATGAGTAGATTTATTTTTGTGAGTAATGGGAAATCATTTGGTCTCATATATAGAAGTTGAATGTAAATACTAAAAAAGAATTTTTTAGTTCATTATAATATAGGATTTCTGAAAAAGATGTAATTTACAAACGTAATGTCTTTGCTTCTAGAGAAGTTTTTTGAATCAATACGTAAACCTATATGTCAATGAAATAATTGTTAATAATTATAAAATATTGGAATATTTATAATTTATGCAATATATTATTTGGAGAATTTGAAAATATGCCCTATACAATGCTTAAAATCATTCATCAAATACAAAGTCTGAAAAATTTATATTTTTGTCAGTTCCTATTTTAGATAAATGTAGTGGGAATGGGGTCCAAATTCAATATACGACCCCCATGTTATCGTTGTAATGGTTTTTTAAAATTATTACTATATATGTATTCAGGATTAAAATATAACTGCCAAGAAGAGGAAATGACTTTGTCTGTTTGCATTTTGATGCCAATATAATACCATACCAAGTTGTGCAAAGATTAACAATATACTTTTGAAATAAAAAATTTAAAATCTAAAATGTAATGGACACTTGCAATTATTAATGTCGTACTTATTTCAATATTTCAATTTAAATACATTATTATCTAATCAGAATAATATCAAGTACGTTCTCACAAGTAATGTTTGACTGCAGGTATTTTAAAAATTTTGTATAAAAAATTGCATTTATTTATATTAAAAATTTTACTTCACGATAAATTTAATTAATATATGTCATTTGAAAAATTCAAAATAAATCAAATAGGTATATTAAACTTATCTATCAACATAACTGATACAGAAAATGAATGTTCAAGTCTAAATGTAGCTTACAGTGAATGTACGTCTCTTCTTGTAGCTGAATCAATTCATCATGTTTCATCTGAAGATGGATACTTTGAACAGCAATGACTGCGATTTTAACGTGAATCCATTAAAGCGTCTTGCAAGGATTCTTCAACGCATTATTTCATACATATCTGGATGGATGGGATTTGGAGGAGGGTTATCCTGCATGTTGATTTTGTTTTCTAAAACTTTCAAAGAATGATAACTGCTTCAAAGTTTTCGTATTTATATGTAGCCAAGAACCAATAGCCAATCATGTGACACTCCATATATAGTAATGTGTCTGTTATCGCAGTTGGTGGTATTTTGACACATGATAATATCTGAAAATAGAATTGAATTCACAATTTCTTCCTTATTTGTAGGCGTATTTATACTCCGATGGTATGACGCGAATTCGTGAAAATGCACATGATTCTACTTTCTCTCAAAATGTAAGTATTTTGTGGTAAATCGATGCAACATCAAAAAATATGTAAACATATATGTTAAACACCTACGCAAAAAGTTTTGAGCTGCGTCCTTGATTTCTAATGGATTGTAGGATTGTCGATTAAGTGAAATGATTTCACATTCCCGAATAGGAATTTCTGAGCGGATTATTTATTTTGGCGCAAATCCCTAGGGGGATAAATGTATAGAACGTTATTCTTTAACAAATGTTAGTTTCCAACATATATCGTAACCTTGATATTAATAGATAACCTCGAAAAAAAAGTTTCATAATATATTTTCAGTATAATTTTTTCCAAAACGTGACATTCAAAAAACAGTCACTAATAACTAAAAACATAGGAAACTTTGAATTGTTGTCTATATGTGAACTACAATTTAATTGCTGCTTGTAGTTATTACAATAGAATAGATCCTAATATAAATATATGTATATGAAATCTATACAAAGGTTTATTTGGAGTTCTGATTTTGAATTTATTTGTGTGATATGTTAAAACAGGAACGTGCTTGGGTTGAAATATTCAGGGAATTTATTATTTGGCACTACAACTGTTCAATACCTTTTTAGTCCTAATTGCAATTTTGTATCACAAACTACGATAAACAATGAAAACCATGAGAATAGCAAATAGAGTGGCAGGTGAGTACATATTGTAAGCAATGTATATAGCTCAGTTTGAATGAAAATTATAATATACTATTTTCTTAATGATATTATTTTCCTGATAAATTCAGTATTCATGATTGAATCACGTTGAGATCTGAATTTCGAATTATTTATTACAAATGTCTGCTAAATTATATATATATATATATATATACATCTATATATATATATATATATATATATATATATTACACTGTAAATTCGTGATACTATAATAATTAATAACTATATAATGATTGCAACTACTCTAAAAATGAATTCCAGTTTTTCAAGCATGAGCATTATTACAAAACTAGACAATTGGTTTAAATGGTCGAATTTTTAAGGCCCTTTTGCTACGCCTCTGAAATGTATATAAAGTTAAATTGTTATTCTGAAATTGGAGAGACGTGAATTTCTCATAAATGTCTCAGTAGCTATGCATTTTTAAACACAACTGAATTGTACTTGATCTCAACGCAGATCAAAATTACAATTTGTGTACTATAAACAAATGGCTTCTTTCATAAGCAATGAATTTGTCATTCCTCGAATTCTCTGATTTATTGCCCAATTTAGATAATTGATAGCGTAGTATTGATTGAAAAGAATGTAATTTTCAATATTCCCGCATTTATTTTCGTATGAAAATGGTAAATACAAGTGCAATAAATATATATATTTATCCAATTTCGTGTATATGTGTGAAAACTTTGTCCACTATATATGCTGTATTAATATCTTGGCGTTGATTAATCTTACAAGTAATTATTATTTTGTATGCATAATAATGTCAATATTCAAAAATAGATAAACTTTCAAAATCTCAAAAGGAATTTGTATCGATTTATATCGAGCTATATATAATAAGCATGATTATCAAAATAATTTTTTTGCAAATCATTATCTCAGAAATATTATAAGCAGTTTTTATGATTTTCCATTTGATCTAAAAATATAAGGTCTATTTTACCAGTTCATGTGTATTATGATGTCTACTTAGAAATTTTATAAATTTATTTATAAAAAAAGCAACTTTCTGTTCGTATTAAAAAGCAATCTCTAAAAACCACGACGATATATGAAAAATTTGTTGGAGGTACTTCACTGTTGCTTCAAGAAAGCCTACTGAATTTTTTTAGTTATGATTTTGTCATTTTTCTGAGCAATTGTTCAGTAATATATATCTTTAGGAGGAACTCAGTAAGTTTTTGGAGCAATGGTTGTTCAATGCTTTCTTGCAAATGTTCTATAAATTGTCTACCATGAATTTTGAAGAAATAAAATAATGAATTATCCAGGAGTGAAATTGAATAGCATGATTCAACATTGTAGATGATTTTACAGTGATATTAATTCCATAATTTTTACCATAATAATAGAGTCGCAGTTACCCATTTATAAATTTACAATAAATCTACTAGGTTATCTTCTGAAATATTTCTAAGATTAACAATGCTAACCATCGATTTTCAAGATTTCCTAAAAAATGTTTTTATTTCATTTTTTATCTATTTCATTATTTTGAAAATTTTCAACTTTTAGTTCATCACGTATTTAAACTGAAAGAAAACTGACATGAAAAAAATGAAATGTTTTTTCATTAAGAGTAAGTCTGTAATGACGGATTTATGCTTTCTCCAATTTACAAGTTGTTGGAAATGAATTGTTGATTTTGAAAATATGCATTTATTGAATTACATGACGTTCCAAGTATATTATCTTTATTTGATTAAAAGAAAAATTTGTCCTAAAACTTATTCCTGAGGAGTAACCAAATTTTTTGTTACCGTTTTGTAGTAAATATTATTCTATTTTACTTTTTGCACTCTAATTTTTACAATACGCAGTTCCAATTTTAGAGCCAATAAATTAAAAGCCTAACACAAATCAAGCAACCTAATCAAGCAAGTTTCAGTGTAAATTTGATGTGGTATATTTCTTTACAGATTTTGAAAATATATATCTCACTGATGCAGATAGACAATAATTTCTAAGAATTGTTTGAAAAGAATTGGCTTAAATTATTTTTAATTTAGCAAAACAACTATTTTGACTATATATATATACATAAATAACTACTATTTTATTGTGAAATTGTGTAGTTTTTTTTGGGTTTTTGAAAACAATGATTTTAAATTTTAAAACGCTTATCATTAATCTATGAATTAAATTGATGAACTTGCTATAGAAAAAATCATCATACTTTTTACATTCTAAATTATAACTGAATCGTTTTGAAAAATTGATACATTCCTGTTTCACAATTAATGACAAGAAAATCACTTTAAGACTATACATAACTATATATATATATATATATATATATATATATTAGGCCCATGCAAGACATTTTTAGGCTCAAGTCAAGCTCGAGTCGAGTTACGAGTTACAATTATACTAA
>CABFPE010000324.1:479693-490162 GCA_900660155.1 Hofstenia miamia | reverse complement strand
TATATATATATATATATATATATATATATATGTTCTGTCCATTTAATTATTAATATTACATAATGTTCTACAATAAGAAATTCTTAGTTTTGAACTTCGAATTGTATGATATATTGTTTAATTAACGCGATATTTAGGTGATCTAACTACACAAGATATATTTACTGCTATCACACTGGCATGAGAAATGCAGATTTATAATATTTTTGATATCAGTTGGTCCAATCAAGTGAATTTGAATTCATTGCAGCAGCATTTATACAAAATTTTTCCATTTGTAATTCTATTAAATAAATGATTATTTTTCATTTTGCCAATTACTATATATTCATTTAATTAAGATTGCAATGTGTATAATCCTATTAAACATTCAACATTTAACAATATACATATATATCATAGCAAAATTTCATTATTTTTTCAAAAATACCGCTTATATATTCTATGCAACACCATTAAGTAAAAATTACTAAATGTTAAGCTATGTAAAATATTAATAATCAACGGCATACATTTTATAAATATGATATAAGAGGAATGACCTTCCTGATATTTATCATGGCCTTTAAATATATGGCCATACATGTTAAGCAATATATTCACATAAATTCAAAACATTTCTTGTATTGTAATCATGAAAATCTGCCTAGAACTACATATACATTACAAGAATATGAAATTTACAAGTTTGTTTACACATATGTAGATATGGAACTTCATCTTGGCAGGAGTCTATCGGATGATCTCAAATAGTACTTTGGAAATGGGGTCAGGATTAGGAACATCAAGCATTTCTTCTTTCATAAAAAATGTTGTTGTAATGTATGAATGTAAATAATCACGTAGGCGGTGTTTTCAGTAGGGTGTCCCTCACAGATGTACATTCCTGGAATTGCCAATGAAGCATTAAAACCTTTTCAATTTTCTATTTAGTTGCCACTTGTCATGCACAGAAAAATATTGACATTATGCCTATCAACAAATACGTGGGAGGATAGAGCAAAACTCATATTCCATGGTAAATACAAATACACTCAAAATAAAGCTCAAATTTCTCATTTTACTATAGTACAGCACTATAAAATTCTTTTGTGCAATGTAAATAAATTGGAGGAATAAAATAATTTTTTATCCTATTATTTCTATATTTTATGAAATGGGTCATCAACTCAATGAATATCATCAATAGTAAAAATCAGGCAAAAAATTATAAGAGCAGAACTACTGTCTCAGAAAAATATTTGCGAAGAAAAGGGAGTATGCTATTGAGCCACTTATTATTTAAAACCTAAATCTGTACGTTACTAATTTTTTTATTAGAATAAAGCTTCTTTAAAAAGATATCTAATCAGAGAAACTTTTGCTAACATTTATAAAACCGCTCCAATATTTTAATACAGTGCATAACGGGAATTTGGAGAAGCTTAATCCTGCTAGCCCCGGGTGGAGCCCACCTCTAAAATTTTTGATAGCATTGAGCTGATAGGATCAAATTTCGGCTAGACCTTATTTTATTTTAGTTAGGTTTTGAAAAAACAATTCAATGGTTTTGGGTTTCGTGTGAGATGTCAACAATTAGGGGCATTTTGCAAAAATTGGATGCTTTGCATAGATTGAGACTAAGAAAGTTTGGAAAACCTTTTCTCTGTTCTGTTTCCATGTTTGCTGTAAATAACTAGTATAAAGCTACAAACTACAAGCTACATGTATTTACAAAATAATAATATAATATATTGAAGACTATTAAGAAAAAGGAGATGCCTAAGCAATAAAAGCAAATTCTTCCAAATGGAGCATTGTTCCTCTTGGCATTTTATGTATTATTTGTTTTGTTGAAGCAACCAAAACTCCTTGTATTAGTAATGTACGCAAGGACGTAATAATGCAACATACCATAATTTGCACAAAAAAATAAATGACAGAATTACTCATCACCATAATTTATTTGGAGACTTCTTTGTACACTTAGTTGTCTTCTTTGTTGTTAATTTAATAATTATTAGACAAAAACTGAACTTTTATCCAAGCTGCTGAGTAAAAATTGTATTTTTAATATTGATATTAAGAATTCAATAATGAGAACGAAAACTCACACGCAAACAATATGTGGGACAGTATACCCGGGGACAGCCGAAATGAAAAATTTCACCATCTGATGACAAATGGGGCACTCCTGAAAAAATATATTGACGATCGAAATATTTTAGTAGTTTCTAATCCGATATAAAATTTGACGAAAATTCATTACATTTCAGACACATCAGTCCACTCGTTAATGTGTACCAATACCAAAAACAGACAGTTGAGTAGAATTTGCTACATGCCATTAGAGCCAATAACTTCAAAATACTCGCTAATTTTATATACTAGGATAATTATAATAGTTGGAATAGATAGTAAATTACGCTTGTTATGTAACAGTAAAACAAATTTTGCGAACCAACTACAACATATGGAGTAATGGGGAAAATGTCCAAAATAGCAATATGGAGGCAAGACTGTGACCTGAACGTATATTTAAAAATAATATTTTGATTTGCTGCCATGCATAATGCCATCTAAACAATTATTCCAGCACCAGCCAAGAGAATGTCTTAAGTTTTTGGTTCTCAAGATAATATCAGTATTATTTTGGACCGTCAAGCATAGAGAAACTTCGATTTTTCCAATTGAGAACCAAACCTGACTCCTATTTGCCCTGCATAATATCACTCGTTAAAGAGCATGAAACAATTTTTTACAGGATAACGCCCGCTGTACATTTAGGTTTGGCAACGAAAAATATTTTGAGGGCAATATCATTCAGGTTCTTCACTGAACATCAAAGTCTCCTGACCTCATCACCATGAAAATTTATGCGCGATCATGTTTCCTAATGCTGGTGTGAAACATGCCTTGCTTAAATATTAGAAAACAGAATTGCATTGCTTTAAGCAAGTTTTTTAATGGAGGAAGAACATTTTCAACCACATTGATAAATACAGCTAGGTTTTTTATATCTGTATTTGAAATGAATACTATTGCTAACTCTAATGTCTTCTTGCGTTATACATGATGATGTTCAAAAAGCAGGCAACTTGGTGATTGAAACTATACAGGAGATTGTATTTTTTAGCAGAATTTTGTCAATACTATCAAGCGCTGGCATAAATGTTTTATAGTTCCCAAAAGATATTTAATAATAAACATTTAAATTTAGTGCATAATTATAATTATGTACAAGGTCTTCAGAAGACATTCAGGTAAATACTACGATTCTAAATATGCCCACCAGGATAGCTGTACTGTGTACTATAGAGAATTTGAAAATCCACTGCTCTATATATAGATATAGATTTTTTGCTTGAATTAACTTCTACATAGCATCGATATATATATATATATATATATATATATATATATATATATATATATAAATCTGTATTTCATAATTTTCAGCATGCCATTATACCGAGGTAGATATGCTTCAAATCTTGCTGATGTTAAGAGAATTTTCAAAAAAATAGAAATCATAAAAAGCATATTTTTTAGAAGAAGTTATTTTTTAGCTTTTACGAACAAAACTATTTATAGCACAATTGTTTCTCGATATATAAATTTAAAATGCAAATATTAAACTACAAATTGAATTATCACATATTTCAAAATTCTCATTTAGAATAATTGATATGCCATTTTCCGCAATTAATAAGACCAAATTAATAATAAATTAATTCAAATAGATTTGCAAATAGAACACAATTCTAGGTCTTAACATTCTCGTTGATTACGCCATTGACTAAAATTTTATGTATAATGAGTTATTTACCAACGAAGAATTTATTATTATTCCCACCTTGTTTAGTTGCAAATTCTCTCATATCAAGGCGAAGAGCTATTATAGTATTGGGAGTAGCATAATTGTGAGCATCATTCCTCGTAACTGAGAAATCAATTGCACTTTCATTGCTCTTTGACTTGGTTTTGAAAATGAGGGAAAGTTTTCTATACAATACAATGCAAACTTATATAATGTTCTACTAAGTAATCTTTCAAAATTATATTTTAATTTATTCTTCATAAATAGCAAATTTATTGGCAGCTTGGGTTAAAACCAATCAATCAATTATCCGATCATGTAACATGCAGAATTTTTAGTTAAACAAAATTTGTAAAAAAAATCTGAAATAAAATTAATATTTGAGCCAATATTCGAAGCTAAGTTTCATTTGTAACTGAATTGAAGCAAAGAACCGATTTGCTTGTAAATTTCTGTTGCTAATCACTACCTTGTGCCAAATATCTAAAACTTTAATCGAATTTATATTTATATGTTATGGGAGACTTGAACTAAATTTAGTTTTTACTGGAAATTTACTAAATAGAAAAAATACATAGTAGTCAACCAAGCTTCAAAAACACATTTTGAGAATTGTATCTTTCAAGTTTTGACGCTATAGACATTTTCACGGTAATAAGAAATTGCGGGACAATTTTATAATATGCATGTCAAAACTTTGACACATATGTAGGTCTCAGTGCTTATATTATGTGTAAACTAAACTGTTGTGGAATGCATACAATAGTAAGTTAAGTGAGATTAAATGTGGTCAGAGGTAAATACAAAATACGTGTCTAATTGTTTAGTAATGCCATATTATCTTGAGAGTGCTAAGAATTTACATTTTGAGGTCGCAAACTCAGCATGTAAAATTCATAATTTCTCATAAAATATGCCATATAGTAAATTTCCAGTAACAACTAAATTTAGTGCTGGTACCCCACTTCATAAATCAAAAGAAGAGAATCTCTCCTTATTTTTGTGGAATGTAGCTTCAACAAATGTAAGTTACGTGCTGCTTCAATCCAAATAATTTTCGAAATGTATACCACAAACGTCAAACTAAACTGAACTGGAAAATTGAAATTTCTAACAATATTTCAATATTTGAATAAAAAAACTGAAAATTTGCAAGCCGAAACAAAAAGTTATGAAATACATTAGCAAGGCTCTCATTTTAATGGAACTACTGATTGGAATATATTAACCTTGACAATTTGTTTACTTGAAAAAGATTTGTTTAAAAATTTTACAAATACCTCATAATTCAATCATTTAGTGGGTTTAAGTAGTACTGTTCATTACCATATTACTTCACTGGAATTTTTCATAGCCTAAGCAATCTTACATCACTTAATATAAACTACAATTCAATTTGATTTGAAAAAAGCTGAATTTCTATGAAACCGGACCCACATTTTAAATGCAACGAACTCAGAGATCAAATTATGAAGAAGCCCGTGCTAAAATAGCCACTTTTATGAATATTTTATCCAAAAGATAATTTTAAGAATATCTCAATAATATAAAAGAACAAAAAATCGACATCTTAATATCGGGCAATTATTCAGTGATTTGAAACATCTTCTTACTAAATAACTGAATTTTGTTGCAAATTGACGGAAAATTTCTAACTTAGTTGACAATTTTGTTTAATTAATCCATTTATTAATATTTAGATTGCGAATTCCATAAAATCATTACACGAAATATTTCTTGCTAAGAAATATTCCATGCATTATCAAGCAAATATATGTGTTCACGATGCAGAAAGATTTCGTGACGGCATAAAAATGCTGGCCAATTTAAAGCAATTGATGAAAATATTTTTTACGGCATGTATTAAGATAGCTGGCAAAATCCATTTCCGTACAGTATCACGCGACAGAAAATTTTTGGTGGGAAGAAATATTTCATGTAATGATTTCGATAAATATTTAAGCCTGCACTACAAAAGAGAAAAATGCTATATTTTCATCCAAAAATTCACAAGGATGTCATTTAGCACAATTTGGTACAAATCCCAAAGGAAGGTCTTTATTGTAAAATTACTTTACATTCAGTAATAGACAAACTGCTATATTAATTCAAGATATTAAAAACACCATTAAAACTACATCATACGGTTCTCTAGAGTTCTTTTATTAGATATTTAAAGAGTGAAAATGCTTTTCTTACTGCAGACATGAAGGATCTTTACACTTTGTTTTCCATTATTATTATTTACATATATGTATATATATATATATATATATAATTGATCTTGCTGGTCTGTTGAATTCAAAGCTACTTATTAGTGTTGTACGAACACACCATTATATGTATATAAATACTTACAGGAAACAGTTTGTTAATTTTAAACTGATGAACACAAACTGAACATAGGATTTTCAAGTCCTTGGAAGGCTAAGAATTCAAACTCATAAATGAGTTATAAAACTTGATTGGAAAAACTTGCAAGAGAAATCATTAATACTCAGTCTTGAACTTGAATGAAAATCCACTTGAAAAACATAAAAGTTCAACTATTTAATTTAAATTTCTTTTTCAATTCTAAACAATTATTTCTGAACTTATAAAACTTGGAATTGTTGTAAAATAAATGCTTCTTACCATAAGAAATTCAGAATTTGAAAAAACTTGATCAAACTCAGTACTTTCTCCAAAAAAATTTCTTGAAATGTAATAACTCACATTTGGGCCAAATAACTTGAACTTGACTTGAAAGCCCTGACTCAACTCAAAGACTCTGACTTGGAGAAACTTGATACTCAATTTAAACACCAACATTCAATGGAGGATTTATGCTAAATTTAGTTTTTCCTGGAAGGTTTTCTATGGAGAGGAAATTAACAAAGACTAACATATGGTAGGCAAACCAATTATTAATTATTCATATTTTGCAAAAAACTGCATATTAGTGATAGATTTTATATATCCAAAGCCAACTACAAAACACCTTTATGGTAATTCAATTTTCATTTTTGTGCATTTCCTACTATAGTGAAGCTTTGTACAAAAAAATCAGGACTGAGAATTATAAATTGCAGTTGATTTCAATAAACAAGTTTATATTTTTCAAAATAGTGGGAATGCTGCCAGTGATCTGAAATGATATATTTTAGTTATTACTGAGTACATTGCTAGAGGTAAACATACATACAATATATAAATATAATCTTGAGAATGATTATGAGCTAGCTTTTAATGTCATAAATTCAAGCACTAAGATGCTGTTTTCTTTAATATAAAAGTTATCTAATGTTTGGTCAACAACTATTGTGATGATGCTGGCATAGGCTCAATCCTTGTAATTTTGTATAACAATTAACAATGTTTGTCAACAAAATTAGTGAAATCACTGAGGTAAAGGCAAGGTAAACTAACATGCGAATCAGAACAACCTAACAAGTCAAAGTCAGGGGCTTTTTTATGTATATATAATTCTACATGGTCACTGTAGATCATAGTTTTAATAAAAGTTTTACATTACTTTTATTACTACATGTTATTACATGGTGAGAGAATGTTGTAGGAAGCCTTAAAAGCACAACTTTTTTAAAACAAGTAGTCTTAGTATCATTGCAAAATTGCAAAAATGGTTTCATGACGTTAATCTATTTATTGAGGTGATAGAGTTTGATGGAAAGCCAAGCAAGGTAAAAATTGAGATCCTACTCAGATGTATTGGTAATAAAGCCAATGAAATATAACAAATAAAAATGAAAATAAGTTCAACAATGTTATTGCAGAATTCCAAAATTATTTTAAACAAAGCTCAAATGAAGTTTTTGAATGCCATCAGTTCTACAAACTTAGAAAATGCAAGGTAAGCATGCAGTCACACTGATAGACAAAATGATAGACATATGCTCTACATATGGGTTTTCACAGATTTTAATTGCTGACAATAACCCAATTGGAGCTATTGACTTAATTAAATTTGCGAAAAAGTTTGGAATAAGGATAATATACTGTAGTCCACAATATCTACAGTCAAATGGACAAGCAGAATCAGGAGCAAATATATTCAAGCAATTATAAAAAATCAAGTGATGTAAGAACAGCTATCTTAAACTATAATAATACTCCTCTAACATTCTTAGAATGTTCCCCCTACTGAATTGTTTTTATGCAAATGTCTTTGTTCACACACATTAAGGAATGAGAAAATACTGTGTTCTAAAATCCCTCCTTTACACTTTTTCAAGAAGGCAGAAAAAATATATTTAATGAAACAAAAAATTTACTATGATAATGCTACTAAGAAACATAGTCTATTAAATAAGGGAATAAGAAAGTCAGAAAAACAACACTAAGTAACAATATTGGGCTTGTGATTGGCAAAAGTACTATGCCACACTCTAACCTAGTCAAAGTTGATGATCAATTGATCAGAAAGAATCAGAGATGCCTAATTCCCCTACCAAATAACTATTCCTCAGTGAGGCCTGTTGGGTTTTGCAATGATCTCACCTTGAATGAATCTAATGTGTGAAATATCATTGCAATGATGAAAAAACTGCTCATCCTACAGAATTAGACAACCCCCAATTTCTTTGGTTGTCCTGTAAATTCTTCCAACACTTTAATGTGGAGTCATACTGGAAAAGAATGATGAAGTTAATGCTAGGTAAACTAACATGTGAATAAAAAAATTAACAATTCAAAGTCAGGTGCTTTTTTATGTATATATAGTCCTACACTATCACTGTAGATCATACTTTTAATAAACACTTTACATTACTCTAATTATTACAAGTTATTACAAGCACAACTGGTAATCTATATTGAATTTGATAGAGGTTTTGGACCCAAAGGTAGACATTTAACTTGTTAGCCCTTGATTTAGTTATGGCAAAAGGTTTTCCATTTAAACTACTTTGTTTTTTATAGCTACAAATTAAAGGCTTAACTTTGTTTACAACTTGAAAAAATTTTTTGGAGAAACTATCTTAATATGAAAAACTGTAGATGGTGTAAGGTTTTTGAAGGTTTAATGATTGACCCCAAGTCTCAATATTGAAAGTTAGAAAATATTGATTTTGTGAGTTCAAGAACATTAATCATTCACATGTTGCTTTGGGCTAAAATTAAAGATACTACTCAAATAGCTATGTTTTCATTTTAGCCCTGAATATACATGACTATATACATACACTATTTACATATGTACAACATGATATGTACAAAGACTAAAAAAACATTATGCAACATTACAAATTAAGAGCAAATAAAATATAAACATATTTATACAAGGTGACCCAGAAGTAACTATCTTAACTTTTCCATAAAAATAAATAATAACCATTTAAGCTTGTATTTAACATTAACATCTATTTAAATAATATAGTATTGACAAACCACAAATGCAGTGTAATGGTATTTTAAACATCAAATGGGTCAACTTGAAGACCAATGTTCACAATACAAATATAAAACCATTGAAATCTTCAACAATGAATTTTATTAATTTTTCAGGAGTAACAGCAGCAAAAGAATTTTGTACTACTCTTCTGATGTTTTCAGCTATATGTGGTTTTTTTGAAGTACTTGTGGTTTAATAATCCCCACAATGAATTATCACAGGCTTTGTGAAGGCAACTGGATCAGTCCACATTTTATTACACAATGTTTAGGTGGTTATTTATCAAAAATGTCTCATATGTTCTTTCTTGATCCAATCATTGTCAGATGATCTCTATTTGATTTGTGCCACCAAACAGCTGCTAGTATATGGTATTCATTGGTAAGATGACTTTTATCAGCCATTATTATTTCTAAGATGTAAATATTATTGATTTGATTAAACTAAACAAATTATATAAAGGGTGAAACAAAAGTAAAATAAATAAATATTATTGATAATTGGTCATCTGGTAGTTAATGTAATTACTTCTAGGTCACCCTGCTCATACATGAAAAAGCTAAAACATTTTGCCACACATTAGATGAAAATCTTTATAAAACTTAGTATAATATAATGTGATTTAACAATGATTGGATTCATGCTTAAAATTTAGTAGTTCTAAAATTAAAACAATTGAGGTATCACAACAATTTGGTGTTACATTATTAACTTCTGTTTTGCCTTCAGACTCTTTTTGAATATTTAAGCCTCTGGCTGTTTGTCAGGCTATTGTTTTTGTGTAAGGCCCATTACTTTGAGTTTCATTTTAGTTTATGATATTAATAATTTCCCAAATTGTAGTTATGAAATAAAAATACATGCCATTTGATCAATTGTAAAAGGTGCAGGAAAATTGAAAGATTTGAATTTGATATAAATTGAAGAGTATTAATACCATAAGGATCATTAACCTGTATGTGCAACTACTAATCATACTTGTCATAAAATTGGTATTTGTTTTTGTTTGAGTTAATCAATCCTTCCCTGCTACTTATACTATGGAGGCTTTTAATTAAAAGATTACTACCAAGAAAAGATGTTGGAGATTCTAGCAAATACCACTAATCTACAATCTATGTTTGGGTTATTTTGTTATTATTATTTGTTTAATTTAACTATGACCATAATTAAAGCCTAGTGCCCATAAGGCTCTTGAAGAGGTGAACTACACTTGAGCTTGTTTTGCTTGGCCTCACTCTGAATGAGAATATGAATATATATATATATATATATATATAT
>CABFPE010000324.1:464755-479270 GCA_900660155.1 Hofstenia miamia | reverse complement strand
TACAATATATATATATATATATATATATATATATAGAAATTAACTAGTGAGCAGTTTTTCAATTTCACTACATGTAAAAGGCAAAGAGCTATTGAGGATACAAAAGCTAAAAGGCAATTAGGATTTTGTATTTGTGATATATATCCATGAGGTGAGGTGCTAACAGCTGTAAAGATGAGGTGAGCTTAAAATTTAGAGAAATATAACAGTAATACTTATCAAAGCTTTATTAAAAATTTCATACTACATTAACAGTTAACATCAAGTAATCACTGGGCATTAGCAGGAACCATACAGCATTGAAATTGAGTCAGAAACAGAAGTGTTGAAATTTTTGCTACCTAAATTACATCAGTACTAGTTGTTGTATTAATTAAGTTAAGTACTAAAATGCTATTATCAATATCATTTGTATGCAGTGGGTTCATAGGAATAGGTTAATATGCATAATTAAGGATCCCCTAAATATACAGGAGATATTACACAATTAACTGGTATTTCACCTGTAATTTAATGAAGTTGTTGCAACCAGACATTTAAGTCATATTGTACAATCACAGGCTGGAATTATAATTACACTAACTAACTCATTGACACTGCAGAAGGTTGAAAGACTGACCTCATAAGAACAGCCTCAATTCTATTAATTAGAATTATTAAAACAAACATTGGTAATTCATCCAAGGAACTATGACTTTTTAGGTAAATTCTAAGATGACCAAATCATATGGCTTCCAGCCAAAGTGCAATCCAAAAAGAGAAGTGCTTAACCAAAATGAATGGTGCTATCTTAGATGTCTCAAATTTTATTATCTATCTCAACAAGTAATAAACATCTCATTTTCATTGTTATCTCTCTGCTCACTAAATAATAGCATGTAGTTACCATGCATTCATGCTAACCAACTGTATAATATTATCACAGTGTATTCAGTTATAGGTGCATGTACATGGTGAAAATTAAATGAGAGATTTATTATTGCCCTATACATAGCTGTATACATAACCTAAGTGGTACACAATTTGGGATAGATAATCTGAAAAGATCTCTAGAAGCTACATGTTGTCCCAGTACTTTGAGGAAAGTACTCCCAAATTGTCACCTTGCTTACACAGTTATTTTCATACCAAAATAAATAATAAAAGGTAAATATGAAGGTAAAACAGGAGTTGAAGCTAGATAAACTCTATTAGCCAATTTCAACATTGTTGCTCAATTTATACAATTCAATTTATAACCTGTCTTTGTTTACAATTAAAGATCACCACATCACATTTTTCCCTTGCAATTTAATTTGAGCAATAATATTATGTAGCACCAAATCAAGGGGACATGAAGTAATTTTTGTAAACTGAAATCAAAATAAGGAGATATGTCATACTGACGTCATTACAAATCTAAAGATAATAAATCATAATCACCATTACAATAAATATTCTAATTATATTGTTTATGGCACTGATGAAAAATAATTCAAAATATCAACTTTTGGGAGTCTTCATTAATTTTCTCTCCACATAGTAGCTTTCAAGTAAGCAACAACTTGGTGTAAGTACCCTCATTTAAATAGGAAAATAATAGAAAACTAGTATTTAAATTCTCTGAACTTCCTATATTTGTTTATATCTACCCAAATAGTGATTGGCACATGGTAATAAGGCCCACATTCCTTAGAATATTTTCTGTGACAAAAGGTTTTTTCCCATAAATGGTTTATGAAAATGAGCCTTAAAGGGGAATATTTTAAAGATTTGCAGCAATCTGCATTATATTCATATTAAGGAAACACAAGTTTTGGGCAAACAACATTCCACATTGCATAGTACTTAGCATGATCAAAGAGTAATGAGACTTATGATATACAAAGCTACAATGTATTAATAAAAAGCAAAATCTAGTATGAATTACAAGTATGTTCCATGATTCNAAAAGGTAAATATGAAGGTAAAACAGAAGTTGAAGCTAGATAAACTCTATTAGCCAATTTCAACATTGTTGCTCAATTTATACAATTCAATTTATAACCTGTCTTTGCTTACAATTAAAGATCACCACATCAAATCAAGGGGACATGAAGTAATTTTTGTAAACTGAAATCAAAATAAGGAGATATGTCATACTGACGTCATTACAAATCTAAAGATAATAAATAATAATCATGAAATTTCCCCAAGTGACTCTACATGCCTGCCCCCTACTCAAATTAATTTTGCGGCAAACATTGAAGATCAAGCCCTGAGATTATTTTCTGAGTGGCAGAAACTTTCAATAGTCTTGCCATTATTGAGAAATTGGCAGAGGTTGTAAATGTTAAAATCCTCATCAAAGGAGGTGTAGACTGTACTCCTCCAATAGAGGTGAGTGACTCCCTCAAGCATTTTTGAGTCATAGCAAATTATGGTGTTAACTTTAGGGTGGCATTCTGCATCTAGCACAAAGGGGATTATGTCTACTGAACAAGTTAGCTTGTTGCTGTTATATGTCCATCACAGTTTGTTTCTGGTTTCCTCAGATATATTATCTCACATGAAATTAGTTGCTCATCTGGTGGCTATGTAATGTGGATGCAATGTTTCCTCACCAACTTTCAACATCTTCTTCTTCCATTCTTCTGTCTTCCTCAACCAAATTGTTGAAGCAGCTGCAAATGAACTCCTTAAGGTCAAAAGGGCTATTGAGTCACTCATTTGGGGCGTATTTACAAGTTGTAATTCACTAAAAGGAATACAGTGTTTACAGTTTTTATCAGTTTTTCATGCCAGCTCCTCTCACACATGTGGAGATATGTCTCTCCCCATGTAGGGGCGAGATGAGGATGACTTCAGTGTGGCTGTCTCCTTTCTGAGTTGTGGAGCTACATGTTGCCCACACAGAATCAAACTCTCCTCAGCACCTTCATTGTGTCCTCTTTTCCTATTGTGTGCCTCATAAAGTGGAGATATGTGTCTCCCACATAGTTGAGGCCTCTTGAAAATCTTTTCTACTTACCATCCTCCTTCTCACTTTGCAGCAGGATGGTGGAGCTGGCAACTCTCATTTCCTGTTGCTTGGGTTAATTCCTAAATGGATTTATCAGGTTTAAGTCCCAAATGTTGGTATCATAAGTAGGATTATTTCTTGCCCGTCTTTGGGGGAGTGTATGTACTGACTCTAGGTCATCATTACTAACATTACTATTATCAAACTCAATGTCAGAAAATTCATCCTCCAAAAAATTGGTTAGATTCTCATATGTTTCATAAGTATCAATACCATTATCAATTAGTATAAATTTGCTATTGTCATCAATAATCACATTCTCTATATCCTTGATGGCTTGTTTGAGCCACTGAAAATGTACTGTTTTACCATTGTTCAGTGTGTACATGTTGTGGTCAAGCACTTTTTTGATGGTGAAGGGCCTTGTCAATCATTAGCTAGTTTGCATATTTTATTCTGTTCAGTAACTACAGGAGGCTGGTAAGCAAAAACTTTTTCACCCTGTTTATGAGGTTTGCTGTACAATCACTTATTAAATGTCTTTTTCTGCCGTATACTAGACTGGTTTGTATTAAGACATATAGTTAGATGAATTTGTTGCATATCCTGAACTAATTGATTGATGTATCATTCTGTTCTCTTATCTGCATACTTCAGGAACATCATAGAGAGCAATGTTAATGCCTCTCATCCAAACATTTTCCTTGAAGGGACAGACCCCTTTAGTCTAGTGTTCTGATGTATTATAGAAATATTCTATGGATTCAATCATGTGCATCCAAGTCTTGCCAGCAGCCCACAATAATGCCACCCTGATTAGTTTTATGAGAGTTAGGTTCAGTCCTTTGACTAACCCATTGGCCTGGTGGTGATAGGCCATCATAAATTCATGGATGATTTCTAACTCCTTCATGAGCACTCTCATGAGGTTACTCTCAAACTGAGGACCATGATCAGAGACTAGTTTGCACATAGGTCCATATTTCAATATCCATTCATTGACTATCTTTTCTGCTATTTTTTAGATGTAGTGCTGTTAAGAGGGATCATGTGGGCATTCTTTGTGAAGTGATCCACCAGAACAAGGAGATGTTGAAAACCCTTGTTGTCCCTTGACAATTGCTTCAAATCCATGTGTATTATTTTGTTCAGGCCTTCCTCTACTTGGCATTCAAGCTCAGCCCCCTGCTCTAGAAAGTGACTAGTATTATTCAGGAGACACTTATCACACTTATTGATCATGTCCACCACTTCCACTCTTATGCCTATAGTTATATATTGAGAATTAAACGTTTTCTCTGTTTGTATTATCCCTATGTGTCCTCTCTTGTGAACTTGGCAGATGAGGTCTCTCTGGAAGTACTCAGGGATTGTGAGTCAGTTGTTTTGGCTCTTGGCATATAGCAGTCCATTTGTGTTTGTTCTCCAATTATTCAATTTGAAGTAGTGATTCACTTCTGGTGAAGTGGGGAAGTATGGATCATTGAGTCTCTTTATGATATTGGATAGTATCTGATCATGCTGTTGGTGTCTTATTAACTCTTCCTCTGAAATTTCTTCCCTTATCATAATGGGCAAGATAGCTTTTCCATTGTGATCCACATTTATCTCTGGTATTAGCTGATACTCTGCATGGGGAATGAAACCAAACAGGGCTTTCTCTCAGGACAGTTGTTTGATATCTCTTTCATAGCTGGGCAAAGCTGTCCAGTATTCAGCATTTAGATGTAATTGGCCTGGGCAATGTCTAATAGAAAAAGAAAAATTGTTCAAGTATTCAATCCATCAAGCCACTATATTTGACTTATCTCCACTAAACTTTTCAGCCATGCCAATGAGCTATTATTGGTACAAACAATAAATTTACAGCCTAATATAAAATAACAAAATTTTCTCAACAACTCCACTAAGGCCAACATTTCACATTTTGTGGCTCCATAATTCTTTTTGGCTGCTCAAAGTTTCCTACTGAAATATTGAACTGGACTTTCTATCCCATCTATTTCCTGACTCAAGACACCACTAATTGCAACAGCACTGGCATCACAATCCACTTTAAAATCCTTACTATATTCAGGAGTGTTTAGCAATGGAATCTTTTTCAGTTCAAGCTTTATCTTCTCCAGTGCATCTTGCTCATTCCTTGTCCATTTTAATTCAGTGGACTTTTTAAGTAAATTTGAAATATTCTTCATCTTATCTGCTAAATCTGGGACGAACATTCCATAATAGTTCAAAAACCCCATTAACTGTTGCACATCTTTGCAACTTCATTGTGTTTTGATTTTTTCCAGAAAGTCCTTTGCATTTGTTTTTATAGAAATTATTTCATACTCAATGACCCTCCCTAGAAAGGTTACTTTCATTTGTGCCAGGGAACATTTGTTTCCATTAACTTTTAATCCTGCCTTTTGTAATAATTCCAGCATACAAGTTAGTTTGTCCAGATGTTCAGTGAAAGTGTTACTCACCACCAATATATCATCAATGTATGCTGATATTCCAGGCTCAAGCATATTAGCTTTATCTTTCAATATTTTAGTCACATATTGCTGAAAAGTCATTGGTGCATTACACAATCCAAAGGCCATATATTTCCATTCATAAAGACCATATGGTGTAATGAATGCAGTTTTCAGAATATCTGAGGGCCTCATTGGCACCTGCCAATATGCCTTGCACAAATCAAAACAAGAGAAAAATATATACTTACTAGTGTACTACTTCTTGGCAGCAGATACACATCTTTAAGAGTAACATCATTTAATTTTTGTCAAGTCAAAACAAAGTCTGTATTTTTCTCCTTGTCTGATAAAAACAGTCAGGGCAGCATAAGGACTGTTACTACCTTGAATAATTTTGCTTTCAATCAAATTGCTTAAGATTTTTTCATATTCAGATTTAAGATTCTCTGGGACTCTACATATTGGTAATTGAATTGGTTTATCAAGTTTGACTTCAATGGTGTGTTCCTCACCAATTGCTTGTCCAACACTTATGGTTCCATAATTAAAGACTTCATGATGACTTTATAGTATGGAAATGAGCAATCATTTTTCTTGTTGGTCTAAATGTGAGTGAGTATCATTAGTAATGGGAGGTATCTTCACTACACTGGATGGTTCTTCTAAATCATGAATCACAGTACAGATTGACAAACACAAAGTATCAACACTTTCAACTTGAACAGGCACACCTATTATTTGTAATTGCAAAACATCAAATCTCACCAGAAAATTAGATCCATTGAGAATCATAACATAGGTTTTCCCTTCAGATACTTTGCATAGATCAGGTGAGAATGAAATCCCTTTAACATATTTACCACATTGTCCTTCTATCATGACATTTCCATTGATATCAGTCTCAGAAAAAACAGTGCTCTTGCCCAGTGTTTTGCCTCTAACTGAAATGGTTCAATTTAATCTCCTTTTCCAGAATAGTGGCTAGTTGTGTAGCTTCCTGGTCTTTTATAGAGAGGGTATTGTTCTTATAGTCAATAACACATGCATTTCTTTCTAAAAAATCATTCCCCAAAATAAGATCATAGGGGAGTTGGTGATTGGATGTATCTATCACAATAAGATTCACTTCAAATGGCTCAGAGTGGATGTGCAATGCTGTGTCCCACAATTTCCCTTTCAAAGAAATTTTATTTCCAGAAGCATCAATGAGTTTCATGAATGAAGGATCCAATGAATCTCATGTGAAACATAATCCTTTACAGCATTCATTGCTAATTATTGAGGCAGCAGCTCCAGTATCAATTGTGGCATTAATAATATGTCCATTTATTTCCACAGGAATCAAATTCTTATGTATCAGATTGGTGATGACAGGAATGTCCTGTGCACATTTTGAAAGAGTTGGTGCTCTATTTAATTTAAATTCTGCGGAGTTATTAACTCATCATCTGTTAAATCAACTAAATTCTCCATAGGGGATTTAGACTCTTCTAGAATAAATCCCTCCCCATCAGTGATCAATGGTATCTTCACATGACAGTTGGACTTCAGATCACCATTCTCTCCACAGCTAAAACATTGAATGGAGGCCATATCAAATTCTTTTTTAAATAACCTTTCATAGACTTACTTGAATCAGATTTTGTCCTGACTCCAGATAAATCAGTGACATCTTTGTCAATACAATTGGAGTTATGTATCATATAGACCACACTAATCAACTTCCAAATAATCTCATGCAAGTTTTCTTCCAGATTGCATTTTACTTCTAATCAATTTTGGATAGAAGGAGGAAAGCCCTGACAAATATATGAAAAGAGATCATGGCAAGAGTACTCAGCAGACAAACTACTCAGTCAAAACAGATGTTCCACTTGGGTTACATAGTTTTGAATGACATATCACAAAGCAAGGTCTTATATTGACACATTAGTAAGAGCAGATTGTGCAAATGTAATGTTGCAATTATCAGATGATGTACAGAGTGAGGCAGAATTAAGAGGTGTTGTAGTTACGGGTACCTCTGGCAGACAATGTGCATTTATGGGATTACTCACAATTCCTGATTGAACCATCTGAGCAAACTGATTGGTAATTCTCTCAGCAAGATCTTCCAATTCCTTATCCAGTGCAGCATGGGTAACATAATTATCAGACATATGTTTGGGTGAATGAATATCATNATATATGAAAAGAGATCATGGCAAGAGTACTCAGCAGACAAACTACTCAGTCAAAACAGATGTTCCACTTGGGTTACATAGTTTTGAATGACATATCACAAAGCAAGGTCTTATATTGACACATTAGTAAGAGCAGATTGTGCAAATGTAATGTTGCAATTATCAGATGATGTACAGAGTGAGGCAGAATTAAGAGGTGTTGTAGTTACGGGTACCTCTGGCAGACAATGTGCATTTATGGGATTACTCACAATTCCTGATTGAACCATCTGAGCAAACTGATTGGTAATTCTCTCAGCAAGATCTTCCAATTCCTTATCCAGTGCAGCATGGGTAACATAATTATCAGACATATGTTTGGGTGAATGAATATCATCTAAAGTTGTAGAAGAATTTTTTAGTTCATTTCTTAGTTCCTGTATCTGGAGCTCTAAAGCAAAAGTGGATTCCAACATTTGTCTTTCCATCTTTTCCAGGTTTTGAGTGTTGAGCTCTGCTTATTATCTATCTCAACAAGTAATAAACATCTCATTTTCATTGTTATCTCTCAACTCACTAAATAATAGCATGTAGTTGCCATACATTAGTGCTAACCAATGGTATAATATCATCACAGTGTATTCAGTTATAGGTGCATGTACATGTTGAAAATTAAATGAGAGATTTATTATTGCCCTATACATAGCTGTATACATAACCTAAGTGGTACACAATTTGGGATAGATAATCTGAAAAGATCTCTAGAAGCTACATGTTGTCCCAGTACTTTGAGGAAAGTACTCCCAAATTGTCACCTTGCTTACACAGTTATTTTCATACCAAAATAAATAATAAAAGGTAAATATGAAGGTAAAACAGGAGTTGAAGCTAGATAAACTCTATTAGCCAATTTCAACATTGTTGCTCAATTTATACAATTCAATTTATAACCTGTCTTTGTTTACAATTAAAGATCACCACATCACATTTTTCCCTTGCAATTTAATTTGAGCAATAATATTATGTAGCACCAAATCAAGGGGACATGAAGTAATTTTTGTAAACTGAAATCAAAATAAGGAGATATGTCATACTGACGTCATTACAAATCTAAAGATAATAAATCATAATCACCATTACAATAAATATTCTAATTATATTGTTTATGGCACTGATGAAAAATAATTCAAAATATCAACTTTTGGGAGTCTTCATTAATTTTCTCTCCACATAGTAGCTTTCAAGTAAGCAACAACTTGGTGTAAGTACCCTCATTTAAATAGGAAAATAATAGAAAACTAGTATTTAAATTCTCTGAACTTCCTATATTTGTTTATATCTACCCAAATAGTGATTGGCACATGGTAATAAGGCCCACATTCCTTAGAATATTTTCTGTGACAAAAGGTTTTTTCCCATAAATGGTTTATGAAAATGAGCCTTAAAGGGGAATATTTTAAAGATTTGCAGCAATCTGCATTATATTCATATTAAGGAAACACAAGTTTTGGGCAAACAACATTCCACATTGCATAGTACTTAGCATGATCAAAGAGTAATGAGACTTATGATATACAAAGCTACAATGTATTAATAAAAAGCAAAATCTAGTATGAATTACAAGTATGTTCCATGATTCTTCTGTACAGAAGCTAAATGATGCAATAGTTTTTTGCATTGGTGGATAAATGCCTCTTGAGTAATGGGTGGTAGAGTATCAGAAAGGAAACTTTTCAAGATCATTGAAATCAGAAAATTTGATTAAGTTTGTTTGGCCTCTAAGTCACTAAATATCCATCTATCTAAGAGATTACAGTCTGGTGAGTAAGAGGCCTGCTTCCAAAAAGTTACACCTTTATCATTCAAAAATTTAGTCATAAGTACTTATACATGAGGTCATGAATTGTCATGATGCAAGATAAGGTCTCTACTTGATGTGACCATTTATGATGCATTGATTTTAGGAAATCAATGTCCACATATGAATTGAATGAAGATCTAGACATTTGGAAAAACCATTTCCCATCAAGAATCATGGTGACAATTGCCATGCTTTTTTTGTTGCCAATTGTATGGAATAACACTCTGGGCTTGTCAGAAGGACCATGACAAAAGGCAGCATTTGATGTTTTTGTGCTGATGATTCACCAATATACCCAGTTCCCACCAATGAATGTAACATTGTTGATGTTGACTGCTGGAAATTTTTCAATTCTGGAAGTAGTTCATTCAACTCAATTGCTGAATTGCTGAAATTTGAGGTCATGAGGAATCCATCTGGAACACAATTTTCACAGTTTCAGCATCTTGTGGATGATGTCAGCAACTGAAGTTGTTGTAGAGTCAATCAGGAACCCTACACTTTGAAATGAACTCCCACTCCTGGTTTGGACCACCAATGATTAGGAATAGAGCAGTTAAGAGAGTCCATGTCTAAACAACTGGTGTTGTCTAGAGAGGACCAACAGCACATTGAAATGCTGAAAGAAGAATTGTTGAATAGAGATTGACAGCATCAGCAATGGGAACAGAAGATGAGAGAGGCTATTACCTCCTTACATATTCAGTTTAAAGTCTAACAGAAAACACATCAGTCAGTGTATCTGCACCCATCTGAGAAGAAATGCCATCAGTTTCTAGTCCCACCTCTAATAGTGATGAATGTGTCACTAGAGAAATTTTAGGTGATGTGCTGGCTGATTTTAGTTTACCACTAAAGTGGCCCAAATTATGTTAGGTCAGCATGCCTCTCCTCCTAGTAATTCTTTGTCAAATACCACCCCTGTGACTAGTACTTCTTCTTTAACACAGTTTGTTTTGACACCTGTATCTACATTAGTCATTGTTGCTACCTTTGCTAGTCATGGTGAGGGATCATCTCCTCCACTAGTTGGGAATGTTAGAATTCTGACTTGACCCTGTTTGATGCCTGTTAATACAACTCCTGCACCTATGCTGGCTGAACAAGTGGTTTCTAGACCTGTCAGTTTGAGTGTGCCAAACAAGTCTGCACAACTAGCAGGCCCCAGTTCACTCAGTCAATACTCTTGTCTATTCCTAGTAACTCTGAATAATTTAGCAGAAAATCTGTTCTACCTAAGTTCATTGACAAAGTCTCTCAATCCTTTGACAAATTGTTCTTCCTATTTGCATTAGCCAAGAGAGTGCTGTAGTTCACTTTGCCCTGTACCTTCAAGGCTTGGCATGCAAATAAATGGTGCTTGATTCAGAAACAAACAATCAATTGCTGATTGGTTATTTTGAAGACCATTATCATTCCATACATATTAAGCAGGAGTATAAAACTCTGTTATGTGAAATGCTTTTCAAGAAAGAGGATGACATGCAAAACTATATTATGCAAGTGGAGCTATTGTTTCAATTGAGTAAGTTCTTGCTAGAGTACTTTTGCCACAATCTCTCTTTTTTTTTACAAATAATTACTTCTTTAATGTTTATTTATTGAAGCTCTAATTATTAATTTTAATTTTCTTATGTTATTCTTGTATTTATTTACAACAAATATGGCTTTTTATGTTTAATGTTGTAATTAAAAATTTGTGATCTATCAATTGAGATAGAATTTTGTTGAAAATATAATAAGCTTTGTAGAAAATTATTTTGTTTGTATTATTCAGATTGAATTGTTTTTCAGCCTGCACCAATGGATTTATGTAGTATGAAATTTATTGAATTTAATAAATGATTTTAGTAAAAAAGAGCAGGTAGGAAGTCTTTATAGTAACATGGCAGATAACAAATAAATAATTCAATTAGATTCTAAAAAACAAGGAAAATTACTTAATAAATTTATTACCTTCTAGAAGTATAATATGGCTATGTGTTCTATTATACTACTTCTATGTATACCATATTTTTTGCAGTTTCTGCAATTTTTTTGTAATTTGAGATTAAATTAGGTGAAAAAATATACACAACTATATTAGGCACAATGATTCTCTTTAGAGTAAAGTAATGATATCAGTTGGTTTTCAAAACACTGATTTGCCTTAAGGTGAGTTAAAGATACTAATGTGACCTTTCATTTTGCTGATATGCTTATTTTGCCCAAGGCCCCATGCTGGCTAAGACCAGCCCTATGATAAATACGTCAAATACTAACGCTTGGATGTTAAAATTAAGAACATTGTGAATTTATATTATCTTTTCATTGCTTATATCAAAATATAATAAAACTTAACGCATTCTTATGAGTTTCCACGGTTGGTATTTTTTGTCAACAATGATATACTTAGAAACGACAAACACTTTCTTAAAACCGACAATGCAAATTGCTTAAGATATGTAACTATGGAAACCCATCTTGAAAAAATAAATTTATTAGCCAATTAGAATAAGCATGTGAGATGGACTTTGTGAAGTAAATAGTAAATATATGTGATAATAAGATGCATTTAATAACCTTAAGCAATGTGCCTACAAAGTGGATTTTGTGTCTTCAAAGGCTTTATTGAGGTAACAACAATATTTTGAATATCTACATACTTTTCCTAATTGATTAAATTATGTGTGCGAGATAATAGTGTTACGGCAAGCATTTGTGAATTTTATTTAAGCCATTGTAATTGAATTTGTGATGNTGTTGAAAATATAATAAGCTTTGTAGAAAATTATTTTGTTTGTATTATTCAGATTGAATTGTTTTTCAGCCTGCACCAATGGATTTATGTAGTATGAAATTTATTGAATTTAATAAATGATTTTAGTAAAAAAGAGCAGGTAGGAAGTCTTTATAGTAACATGGCAGATAACAAATAAATAATTCAATTAGATTCTAAAAAACAAGGAAAATTACTTAATAAATTTATTACCTTCTAGAAGTATAATATGGCTATGTGTTCTATTATACTACTTCTATGTATACCATATTTTTTGCAGTTTCTGCAATTTTTTTGTAATTTGAGATTAAATTAGGTGAAAAAATATACACAACTATATTAGGCACAATGATTCTCTTTAGAGTAAAGTAATGATATCAGTTGGTTTTCAAAACACTGATTTGCCTTAAGGTGAGTTAAAGATACTAATTTGACCTTTCATTTTGCTGATATGCTTATTTTGCCCAAGGCCCCATGCTGGCTAAGACCAGCCCTATGATAAATACGTCAAATACTAACGCTTGGATGTTAAAATTAAGAACATTGTGAATTTATATTATCTTTTCATTGCTTATATCAAAATATAATAAAACTTAACGCATTCTTATGAGTTTCCACAATATTTTTGACTAAAATTTATAATAAAGTAAATAGCCCAAGCGTGTTAGAAACAGGACAAGATGTCTATTGAAATTGAAAATGTAGTAGAATATGAAGCAGTGAAATACATTGAATTAGGAAAGTCACAATTTTCTGATCATAATTTTGGATCTGCTTTGATGGCATTTCGGCTAGCATATGATAGATCGCGTCGAAATAATAATCTGGAACAAATAGAGACATGTCTTTTTTACATTGGTACTATCTATATAAGATTGAATCAACCATCTAATGGCATCGGCTTTTTGTTGCAAATTCCCAATAAAAACTCAACCGTTTTGCAATATATTGGATCTGCGTTCAAAATGATGGGAGATTTTTTTAAAAGTTACTCATTTTATGATTCTGCTTTAAAGGTTGCAATTGCTGATTCTGACGAATCACTACTTCAACGCGCAGAAATCTACTATGAGTTGGGTCAGTTGGCTATCAGCTTAAAACGATTTTCTAAATCACTTCGTCATTTTCGATATGCATCCAACACGTTCCTTGATTGTCGCAAATATGAAAATCATGTAACGTCATTAATTAACGAATCTAGATGTTGGAACATTTTAAATGACGTAGAGAATGCGTTGTCTGTCCTTTCAGTTGCATTCAAATCTTGCTATTGTATCAAGGATCATTTCATGCGAGGTTCGACATTAATTTTAGTTAAAATTGTTGTATGATATATTGTGGTAAGCATCCCAAAGCCTCCATTTGGTGGAGAGGTTGAGTGTAAAAAAATGCAAATAAGGTTGAGTAAATATAAATATCACTATTCAATTTACACGCATACTTGCGCTTTGTACACTTTTTTAAAAATTCTCTGTGTAATCTTCAAAATTACAAGAGCATCTACCTAAATATACAGCTTGGAAATAATTAGCACATTCAAAAGCTCCGTTTAGAACAAATGCGACCTTCGATATTTTACGCGCGTAGTTTTAATTGGGAAATTTTGTTGTTTCACTACTATTTGCAGATAGTAGCTCATTGTTTCTATGACTGCATTAATGCATGCAAAACTAAAGAAAAAATATAATGTTCCTTGATTGGCTGCCACTACTTTGTGACCCTGGACCCTGACACATGACCTCACCAATCACTTGAAGTGTTATTACTACTAACCTCCTGTAAGCTTTCGCGGTAAGCTCAAATTTAGTTACTAGTAATTTACTATCAAGTATATTTACTAGTAAGTAGGAACCTGCCAACCCTAGCAGAGCTGTGTACTACCATACAAAAATCTGGTTTAGAAAGTCATTCTAAAGTAAATCAAGCCTTTTCGCGTTTTTTAAGTTATAATTTCTGGCATAATTGTATATTGTTGAAATAATTGTTTTTAATAGGAGTTTGTGTGTACAACACGCAAGTGTGCTTGGATTGTGTGCACAAAGCGCAAGGCTGCGGATCATGCTAACTTTTTTTCAAATTTGTTGGTTTTTGGTCTAAAAAAATCGTTATATATCAAAATAGTAATTTTATTTACATTGCCATAATTTAAAAGTTAAAAATGTCTATAGTTTTGGAGAAATTTTGTTGGAAAGTTAATAAGGTGTACACAGTGCAAGTGTGCTTTGGATTGTACCAAGGGCAAGTTAGCGTGTTTTGAAAATGTACAAAGCGCAAGTATGAGTATATATA
>CABFPE010000324.1:425979-456412 GCA_900660155.1 Hofstenia miamia | reverse complement strand
TATATATATATATATATATATATATATATATTTATTTATATATATTAGGGTTTTCCCTATTTTGTTCATGTTTACAAAAGTTTCGTTTCGACAACCTTACATGGTGCTGTTTGATTAAAAATCACTGTTCAAAAAAAATTTCAAATCGGTTGAATTTTAGATTTCCTCAAAAGCGATGATGTTCTGCACTAAAAGGTACCATAAATAGGGGAATCCTCTGTTACCAAATATGTTATTTATTTCAACTTCGCGTTGATTTGTACATCAAGGCTAAAATCGACAAATTATAATTGATAAAACCTCTTAGGAACTTTCAGGAAGTCATTACATGTCTGATGACGTCATCGCGCCATTTGTGAAAAGCCTTAATGCCCATTTTCCAGAATGTTTAATTTTAAATGTTTTTTTTCGTATTGAGTTATGTAATTGTATTTTGATAAAATCAAATAATTAACGATGGCAAATGCACAGCAATAATTAAACGTTTGAACATCAAACTTATCTGCCAAATTTGCAGATAGTGTAGAAAATAAAAGTTCAAATTACATTACATCACATATTAATAAAATTAGTACTAGTAAGTAAATTTTTGCTTATATATGAAAATGATCGTATATAAACACAAAGTAGAATAATTTATTGTATGTATATTTAGCACACAGAGCTACACCGACTTTCCATACACTTGTTTTCTTATCACCGTGTTTTCGTATGTTTACGTCGATAGCAGGTTCTTTAATATTTAACATTCCCTGTTATCCTTTTTTTAAGATTGATATCATCCAACTTCAAGGTTCCCAAAGTTATTGCTTCCCTAAGCTGTCGTTGGGATGCCGTATTATATTTGGTAAGACTGTCAGCTAATTGTTCATTAGTTGCAATTAAATGAATCTTCTGAAAATCACCATTTTCTAACATTTCTCTAATGCAAGCAATATCTATTCTTAAACGTTTCTCGGTTACTCCTTTTAAAGAATGAACAGCATCGTAAAGAGATTTGCAATCCGTAGCGCAATGAAAAGGTATTCCAATAATCTCTTTCAATAATTCACAAATAAATAAAGCTTCATCAAGTGCCTGAAATAGTGAACTAGTTTCTGCGGCTAGCGTACTTCTAGCTACTCGTTTCAGTTTGAAGGACTTCCATGATATTAATGCAAATTTCTGATTCTTTCAAACAAGTAAAATAATATAATCTCCTTGACTCCCTCCTTCTATTAAGTTCCCAAATGAAGCATCACAAAACAAAAGCAATTTACATTTAGTTAAGTCTCCAATGTTCTTAAGATTCAATTCACAAGATTCGTGTTGCAATTTTCTTATCAGCTTATTGACAGCATATATAATATCGGTATGACCATCATCCACCTTCGCTACTAAATTTGATATATTGAAAGCAAGATCAGGTCTTGTTCTCGTCGATATCCACAATAATTGACCAACACCTTTTATTCCTAAGCCAACTTGCTCAGTTGCAGACTCAAATGATGTAATCTGACTTAACCCACAGATATGATACCTTCACCTTTAGTAGAAATATTCAGCCCCAGAAATGGAAAGTTATTCGATTTTTCACTACTGACTCGAAATATTTGCTTTAATGGTTCAATCACTGCATCACCAAAAACAGAATCGCCACATCAAAATAGGTGTGCACAGATGAAACCCTGTTTATCGTCATTTTCCCACAGAAATAACGCTGGATCATACTTCGAAACTACCATGTTAAGGCACAACAAACTTTCTTTCAGTGTACGATACCAACACCTTGATGCGTCAGTCAAGCCATATACCGGTTTAATCAATTTCCACAATTTTCCTTTTTTTGCGTAATTGTGAGGAGGTTCTAAGAAGACGTCTCTATCCAAATACTTTCCACTGCTTTGAAGAAAAGCTGCCTTTATATCCATACAATGAGGCTCCCATCCATGGCAAACTGCAACAGTAAATAATAATCTAATAGTCTCTTGACTACAAGTTGGGGCATCAGTTTGAAAATTCTCAATTTCCTGGAAGCCTTTCGCCACAAGCCTTGCTTTTTTGATGACCTCACCACTGGGCCCGTCTTTTAAACTATACACCCAACGTGTCTGAATTCTCTCTTGTCCAATATCTTCAACTTCCTCAAACGTCTCATACATCTGCCAGTTCTCTATCTCCTTAAGTTCCGCCTGCGTAAAGTCGTACTTCGACGGTAGATTAGAAGCTAGTAAAGTTTCCTGTTCTTTATCATTCTGTTCTGTTGACGTAGACGGTTCATCCAATTCTTTGTTTAATGTATTACAGTTCTCATTACGTTCGATAGGTGCCCATGATTCCACGTCAGATTTCCAGTCTAAATGACCCGCAAAGCCTTCGACATCTCTTGGTGCCAAAAACTCGACATTGTACTTATGTTTATTTTTACCAGTAGATTTACCTGCACGGCTTTTTATGACTGCTTTGTACTCTCTTCTTATACAGTTGCACAATTCAGATGGAACAAACTTTACCGTTTTCGAAAAAGAAAACCGTGGCAACACGTTCTCATCAACGGAACTATCATCATCAGAATCACTCAGAACTGCTTGCTCTTTTACGAATGGGTCAATTTCACTGAGAATGCAAGGTGACTGATTTGAGAAATTAGATTTCTTTAAATGAGAATGCATCAATCTACTTTTATGTACCCTTACATACAAACCACCATGATGGACAAAAACTACTTGACTGTCAACTCCTAGCACTACGCCAGGCCCCNTTCCTGTTCTTTATCATTCTGTTCTGTTGACGTAGACGGTTCATCCAATTCTTTGTTTAATGTATTACAGTTCTCATTACGTTCAATAGGTGCCCATGATTCCACGTCAGATTTCCAGTCTAAATGACCCGCAAAGCCTTCGACATCTCTTGGTGCCAAAAACTCGACATTGTACTTATGTTTATTTTTACCAGTAGATTTACCTGCACGGCTTTTTATGACTGCTTTGTACCATCTGCTTATACTGTTGCTTCGACGATTCAGAAGCTAGTAAAGTTTACTGTTTTCGAAAAAGAAAACCGTGGCAACACGTTCTCATCAACGGAACTATCATCATCAGAATCACTCAGAACTGCTTGCTCTTTTACTAATGGGTCAATTTCACTGAGAATGCAAGGTGACTGATTTGAGAAATTAGATTTCTTTAAATGAGAATGCATCAATCTACTTTTATGTACCCTTACATACAAACCACCATGACGGACAAAAACTACTTGACTGTCAACTCCTAGCACTACGCCAGGCCCCTTCCAATGTTTGTCTCCATCCCTTTTATAGAAAACCTCATCGCCAGGAGAGAAACTAGTGTCTGTTGGTCGCAAGTTACGAGCCAATGCTATGCGTATTCTACCTGATGTTTCAGCTTCCATGTAAGCAATTAAATGCTTGCCTATTAAACCAGTATCAACTTCATGTGAAAGCGCAGGGAGTTTGTTGCTTAATACACCAGGTAAGTTGGGATTTCTGCCATATACTAACATGTACGGACTGTAACCGGATGTTGAGGATAAACAATTTTTAGCAAACGCAACATTTTCAATACCTGTTTCCAGATCTAGGCCCGTCTCACTGATGACCTTATTTAACATTGTAGTCAAAACTTGATTGTGGCGCTCAATTGTGCCATTAGACCATGGACTATAAGCAGCTGTAGTAATAACTTTTGAATCCAACCTCTCGCCTAACAGGCGAATTAAATCATTGTTAAATTCGCCACCATTATCCGAAATGATCCTTTTAGGGCACCCAAATTTTAACACCCAATGACGCATAAATTTATTCACAATGATGGCAGGATCTTTAGAATATATAATTGTAGCTACACTAAACCGAGTAAACTGATCTAATATATGGAGGTACCAAATTTTCTTCGATTTTAACTCATGTAGGTCCATAGCAACAGTATCATTAAACTCGCCCGCAAGAGGCATGCCAACTACGGGCTTTGGTGGTAAATTTGAATTCATTTTACAAGAAATGCATTCTTTAGTTATACTATCAATTAATTCAAAAACAACCTTGTTTTTAACACCGGAATTTTTCACTAAAGTAGATAATCGGGCTGCACTTGGATGAGCAAATTGTTTATGGAGTTTTATAATTGCATTTTTTAATTCCGAATGTGTCATTTTCGCAAGAGGGCATAAGCTTGCAAATACATCTACAGAATCTCTTTCATTTTTCAAAAGATCTAATACAATATGCCCTGTGGTAGTTGTTATTAATTCGATTCTCTCACCCAGTAGCCATACGACGTCACCAACCAAATCTAGCACTAATCCCGCCTTCTTAAGAGACGTTTTACTAATAAGCAAGGGCAACTTACCATCTACAACTCGTACAGCAAGTGATACCTTTTGAGTTCCGAATCTAACAGGTATAATTACATTCCAGAAGGATTTCCTTGTATTCTTATCACCAAATACAAAAACTTTTGGAACGTTGCTGTGTTGCCATTTTACCTCCTTTTGCTCTTCTTTAGATAGTGAATTAATATAGTCGTTCAACCAAATGCGACCACAAACAGATGTAGTACAAGCAGTATCAACTATTCCTCTTCCATAAGACTGCTCCAACAAGCTGGGTAATTTCTCAGCATAACAATGATTAACATACTGCTCCGTATCAGTTTTATGTGGACACGTCCATGACAAATGCATTTTGGAATCGCATATGTAGCATCTTCTTTCTGCCGTTTGACGATTGCGCACTTGAGAACGGCCACCATGTTGTACACCTGACCTCCTATAACGATAATACTTTTGTCCACGGCTAGCTAAGTAAACGTCATTATTTTGACACTGTTCTGATTCAAGCTGATCCACATGAAATGCTGTAGCTTCCATTTTGATTCCAGATGCTGCAGATGTAGTTGGCTGCATGGACGACCCACCATAAATGCGCTTCAAGGCTGATTTTATAGCAATAAATTCCAGCTTCTGAGCAGACGAAAGAACTAACTGACGCTCTTTCTCATCAAGACCAGCATTGTCCAACAATTTGAAAGCAAGCACTGCATCAGGCAATTCCATTTTATATACTTTAGCTTTGTTGTAAAACCTATCGAATTCATTTATATAATCAGGAATAGAAACATCAGAAGATTTGCAATACTTTTCAAATTTTGAATAGGCTTCATAAGCCAAATCTGCTGCGTCACGTTCAAAGCATTTTTCCAACTTATCCAATAACGTTTTCAAACCATCTTCACAATTGATTTCAGCCAGAGTTAATTCCAAAGCAGCTTCCCGATACTTTCCCACAAGATTTAATACAATAGCTGGGGCTTGTTGCTTTTGTTCCAAATTCGTTACAGTTTGCCATATTTGAATTTCTTGTTTCCACACAGAAAATGGCTTATCCTCAGTCCATAAAGGTGGTGTTTTAAATGATCCAACCATCCTATGCTATCTAACCACTCTCTGCTACCATGAAAATGGTCATATATAAACACAAAGTAGAATAATTTATTGTATGTATATTTAGCACACAGAGCTACACCGACTTTACATACACTTGTTTTCTTATCACCGTGTTTTCGTATGTTTACGTCGATAGCAGGTTCTTTAATATTTAACACAATACGTTCAAAGCGATCATTAAAACCTACCAATATTATTTTGATATACTTTGTTTTGTCTTCTTGACGTCATCACTGACTGATCGTTTGTCTAGAAATTATTTACTCCCTTCTAAGAAAATTTTTAATACATTCCGATTTGTGATCATTATTGAAAGTTTCTTATAAAAGTTGCTGACTTTTAAGGTGGATCTAACATTCAACCGATTTGAAAATTTTTTTTCAAGGTGATTTTTAGGCAAGACTGCACCACACAATGTTGTTTAATTGCAAATTTTCAAACATTGCTGAAATATCGGCGACCCTATATATATATATATATATATATTAGACAAATGGGTAAACCTTAGTGTTAGGCTTTCCCCACTGAACAATATTATAATGCTGCATTGCATTGAAGCATAACTAAGAGTTCAATAGACATAACTACGAACATATTTTACTAAGTATCTTTAGAAATGCATTTAGAAATATTTTTAAAAAGTTTAATGAACTGATCGTTTTGTTTTCTTTTGCTTGAAATTTAATGCTGTCTTGGCTACTTTGCTTCAGACTAGACATTGATGTCTTCTTTTCTCACCTTAAGAAACAGTCAATTACAGTATTCATTCTTTGACTGTACAAATAACTTTGTTTTTTGTACGTTGAGACTTAATTCATTAGCTTTCAAGGTAAATTTCAAGTTTGCAAGGATCTTTTGTTAGTTCTTATATCGCTAAAGATTTAGTTTGTGGAATTCTAAATATCAGTGTTACATTGTCTGGCAAGTAGATATTGTGTAATCTCTTAAATAATTTTAAGTGATTAAGATACAATGGGTTCTAACTTAACTGATTGATACCTGTTAGTAATGAAACTCTTAATTAATATTAATTTATTATTACTGAAGGCGTATTTTGTTAGTTTTGTTAATAAACTGTCATTGGAACTACTATCAATAACTTTTGATATATCCAGGAAAAAATGACTATATATGACCTCAATTTTAAATATTACGCCATTGTTGCACAGCAAGCACAGGTGTCATTGGTAGAGAATATTCCTCTGAATCCAAACTGGGTTTTACTAAGAAGTACTGATTATTTGGTTTGGCCAAGCCTTTCTAAAATTTTAGTAGTGACTGAGTAAATGAAATCGGACGTTAATTGTTATGGTCATCTTTTTCCTTCCTCTTGTGTATAGATAGATGTTACAAATATATATTTTAGCAGAATAAATGTTCCAAATGAAACAGTCTGTAAGAAAACTGTTTTACTTATAAAGTTAGAAACGCTGTTCGGACCTTTCCAATGCTGCATATGTTTTTCCTGCCTCTCAACTTCAGTTAGAAATGTAAAATAAAATGTTCTTTTGTATTCTATAATGTCACCTTTACATTTGTACTTAAATACTGTGTATGTTCTAATTTTGTTGAATTACTGATTCATTAAGTTGGTTATATTCTGTGTCCATTTCACAACTTCTCGTATTGGTGCATGTAAATCTAGAAACTACGCCAATATAACTTTGTACTAATATGTTTTATTATAACTATATTTGTTGCTTTATGAACAACTAAATACTTTAGTGTTGAAAATTATGAACACAACAGTGTAAAATGCCACTAGCTATATAACAAATGTTCATGCCAAAACAGTTTGCAGTGACACTAATTAATGCAGTGTAGATAACACATAAAAATCAGAGTTGAATATGCAATTTTTTACTAATTCAAGAAATATCGAATTTCATTAAATATTAAAACATATAAAATCTTTTCATGGCAATTAAATAAAAAATTGAAACATGCAGACAGATACATATTGTATGGCTTCAAAACTATTTCGGTTAAACTACTGTAAAGTGTTGTACATGAATTCCGTGCGTAACGCGGTTTGATAAACGATGGTTTTGCAGTTCGCCGTTTTATCTTACATGAAAATGCAATTGCAAATCTTATTTACGTGGTGTACATGTACACTGAGAAAACTTAATATTTCTAAAAGTTCATAGAGTGAGAAAATTTTGATAAAAGTTCAAATCATGGATTCCTTTCATATAATATTTACTAGCTTTATATGAAATCTGTTACAAAGAGATCTTGAAAACTGGATTTTGCATGATGTGCCCTTTGCACTAAATTTAGACTGAAACAATTCATATTTAATTTTATTAAGGGAGTTCCCTTACAGAAAAAAATGTTTTTGCAATTTTTATCAATTATTATTTTTTGCATATTTTAAAACTTTTATCAATCGTTTATTATTCTACCTAATTCCTTTTTTGAAAATATTCCTTATTCTTGGGAATTTATTCAAAAAATATAAAAAGATTTACACAATTTCTGATAATCTGAATATTGTTGTACTGCCATGCTATTCAATTTTTTAACAATTTTTTTTATATTTACCTACAATCGACCAATCATAGCTCATGTTTGGTACTGTATTTTGACTTGATTTTTGGAGAGAATGTTCCAGACCAATTCCTCTATACACTAACAATGAGAAAAAATACATTTTGTATTTAGTCAGCAATTTTATGACATTTTGCATATTAATGACGTAAATAAGTCGTTCGATATGTATATTTATGCAAATTAGGAATTAGTCGTAAAGTTCATACTAAAAAAATTATTGTAGTTTTATAGAGAATTTTATTCTCTACAAAGAGAATTAAAATATAATATGATAACTACTTAAGCTATACAGATATTACCTTTTTTAATTTAGCCTTATTATATCCTTTAATTTAGTGGTTACCATAGCAACCAGAACGGAAAATAATTTTTCCAACCAAATTTCCAGCTTTATCATATAAGCCTAATATTGCCAGGATAACTTATTTGAATTTTAGATTTTTCTGTATTTTAAACACTTTCCGATTTTCAAATTTATTTTGAATTGATTATTTCAAGTGATCAAAATTTTCTTCTTTGTTTCAGAATACTTCTAGTAAAGTAATTGTCGATGAATTTTAACCAAAAGAACTGATTCATGTTTTATCAAGTCTCTGTTCACTGAGCTAATGTTCATTCGATTTGAAGTTAATTTCGTGTTTCTTCATCATAACTCGAGTCAGTTTATTTGAAATATTGTATGGAATTTACTCCTATTTACTGAACTAATTTGACGTAACACAAACATTTTCTATCTTCTAAACAAATATTACCACGCTAGCTACAATGTCAAAAGTGCGCATGACCTCTTTTTGTGTGGCACTCATAGTGAGTTCTAATTAACAACATTTCTCCCCGTTGGTACTTAAACGGGGTTTCAAAATATTTAAAACAAACTCCAAATGTCTCTAAACAGATTCTTCTTGAAAATAGTATATATATACATACCAAAATGTTTCATAGTCGTCATCATCAGCATCTGGGAGATCCCATGCATATTGCAAAGTCCTAGAACCATGATATTGATTGTCCGAGTCTATTGAGGTCTGAAAAGGCCTTAATGACAATAGAATGTGCCAGACATCACTTAGTAAATCAAGTATTTACTCCATGTAGATGGTATAGATTGTCCCATATAAATAGTTACGAGCATGAGTGCCTAACTGTCGTAACTGTCTTCTTGTGCAACTTCCTGAAATAACCAACCAGTCTGTCGTCCATTTTCATACAGTTATTATCTGCCTTCCGAATAGTAAGCATAGAAGATCATGGAGAAGTGCTAGGTGAAATAATTTGCGAGAGTTAACATTTTCTCTAATAGAATTTTGAAGAGACTGGGGAAAACGGTAATTCTATTTTTAGCATTAGGCTCCAACTCTATCATGTTCTTTCAACGTGTTTTCCAAAATCATGGGGACTATTTGCGAAAAAAATCTTGAAAATCCATTAGTAATCTTTTCAGTTTATAAAATCAATTCATTTTGACGTAACACGAGCATTTGCTGTCTCGTTAGTAAATATATTGCCACGCAAAATTACCTCATAGTGTGTGGTACTCACACCGAGTTCCAATTCACAATATGTAGTAAATAAATCAGTTAGCTACAACAAAGTGGGCATCCCTACGATTAATAGTGCTTGATCGTTTGTATAATATTTATTCATTATATTTCTACCAGCCTAAATCAATATTTATATATTTATATATATTTTTAGGGATAAGCTTTTTGCTGAAATGGCGAAGGTAAATCGTGAAAAACTAAATTCAGTCATTTCTGATAGACGTCAATCAAATGTTTGTAATATCATGTAACAATAATGTACCTTGTAAATATGTAGATTGATTGAAACTTATGTAAATGTTTGTAAATATATAATTGTTTGTAATTAAGCTCTGAAATGAGTGAGAAGTTCCTTTGTATTAGGATCTATACATTTTCAAAGTATAGTTTATAGTAATAATAATTATTAAAATGGCGCTGAATACAGTTTGGTGAACTATTATACGGGCGCTGAATACAAAAAATATTATAATGGCCCTTAATATTTTTGCATGATTATTATAATGGCACTCAGGACTATTAGTATTATTGAGCAAAAATTTATTGAGAACGACGGATGTTTGGTATATCTGATTAAGCAGTAAGATACATCTACGTGTATATTGAATTTTCTAAATACAATCATATCTTGAGTATTTTTTAATAAAAAAATTTTTTAGGGGGCATGCCCTTGCGAAGACTTAGATTGCTTAGAGAATATTGTTCGGTTTTGCTTCAAACTAGTTTTATTCGCTTCTACATTAAATTTTACATCTAGGAAATGGTTTCCATTGTTTTTTGGAAGCGATCTAATGAGATATGTTCTAAGAAATCTTAGCACGAACCATTGTAGGGACAGGATAATGTAGGACTTTACATAATCCAAACAATTCTGAACTAGTTTTTGCGTTAAATAAATTCAAAAGTTTGTTCTAGATGTAAAATGTAATTTAGAAAAGAATACAAGTGTTACGAAGTTGATCCGAGCATTATTAACTGCACACTTAACGTTTTATTAAGGTCATTCCCTTAAAAAATTTTCGCTAGGCTATGATATTCGGAAAATGCTTATTGTGCTACGAATAATGCCCAGATCGACTTCGGACTTCTTTTATTCTGTTCTAAACTTTATTATGTCTAGAAAGTCCTTTTTGAAGTTACTTTAAGTGAGCCCAAGAGCTGATTTTGCTAAACCCGGCTGGGAAAAAATATTCAAGAACCAAACTAAGTGTGGAAAAAATTGTTCAAATGTGTAGATTTTTGTATGTCATCATCTAGTTTATCATTTAACAGTAATATGTACTAATATTAAATAAATTACAATAAAATTTAAGCGCCATTATAATAGACCCTTTGTCATATTTAGCGCCACTATAATAGTTCAATGTAGTTAGTATTGAGCGCCCTTATAATAGTTTATTTTGGCAAAATTTGGAAGCCCCTTTCTCCTAAACTAATGTCCCTGTATTCCTCAAACTTAAGGCACAATTGAAGCATTGCGTAGCGAAGCTACACACCACGTTTCATTGAAAATAAAAACTAAACCAAATAGTGCAAGGGGTGATGAATATTATGGAGAAGGAGCTGAAGACAAGAAAATCCCCGAAAATCAGTTATTCAGCGCTATTATAATAATATTAATAGTATTAGTAGAAACGCTCATTAAAATAAATCAGTAAAATAAGTTATTGATAATATCAAAATTTACATGTTCAATTATAATGTAAAACACCATATGTAATAAGCTGTCTATGGTTTTATAAAGCATCATATCCTGGAACAAGATGATAAAGAATGGGAGTCGCACTTGTACATTTGTTGAAAAGATTCATAGTAATACTACAGGGTGCGGAGAAAGTTCCCGACCCATTTTTATTTTTTACATTAAAGATATTATTTATTTATTAAATTTATCGATTTATATCTCATTCTCTTCCTATAATCATATACTTTAATGTTACAGGTCTAAAATTTGATAAATTAGCAGTGTCTTTTGTAAAAATGAGTCAACGTGAGGCTATTATTCACTTACACTGCGCGGGAAAGACAAATCCAGAGATTGTTAAGGAGCTAAAAGCACCAAAATCGACTGTTAGAGATGCTGTTAAACGTTACCAAGAACTGGGGACAACAGGTGATCGAGCCAGGTGTGGACGACCTCGCACTGCACGCACTCCAACCAAAATCAAATGCATTAGGGAGCGGATAAGGAGGGACCCCAAGCGGAGCATGAGAAAGATGGCTAAGAGTTTGGATATCGACGAAAAAACTGTGAGAACCATCGTCAAAGAAGACCTCAAGTTGTCCCCTTACAAAATGACCAACAGGCAACAGCTCACGGACTTGCAGAAACAGAAGAGGCTGGATAGATCAAAGATTCTTTTGAATGCAATGAAAGATGGCATGCAGGCTGGTGAGATCGTCTTTTCGGATGAGAAAATTTTCACAGTGGAGGCCAAATTCAACTCCCAGAACGACAGAATTTTGGCAAAAAGTGCTGACAGTATCCCTCCATCCATAAAGACTGTTTACCGTCTCCAAAAGCCTGCCTCTGTGATGGTTTGGGCTGCCATCTCTGAGAGTTGGAAATCTCCTCTGATTTTCGTCAAAGAGGGCGCTAAAATTAACGCAAAATCGTATATCGAGGATATTTTGACTCCAGTACAAGTCGAGATGAAGAAGCACTTCAAAGATAGGCGTTTTACCTTTCAACAGGACGGTGCGCCATCGCACACAGCGAATAAAACTCAGGATTGGTGTGAGCGTNGCGTGCGCTACAGCTGATGATAGTACGGAACTGCTGAAGAAGTCCCTCGCGCGACAATGGAAAAAAATTCCACAAGAAACGTTCCGTGCCGTAATAAAGAGCTTTAGAGGACTACTCGAGAGAGTAATCGTCAACAAAGGTGGTCATATTGAAAAATAATTGGTAGAACTGTTAAATGGATTTATTGAGATAATTTGTAATAAATTTTGTTTTATCCCCCCCATCACAACTCATTAAATTAACATTTTTAAATGATCGGGTACTTTCTCCGCACCCTGTAATTCTTTAGCGAATATTCCAAGTTTATTTCCATGATTTGAGCCGCATGCCTTTGCAATTTTTCCAGTTCACCATTAAAATAGTTAACAATCAAGAAGAATACTGGGAACTATAGTCAAATGAGGGAATCAGAGAATCGTAAGCCACCAAGAATTCTTTTTCGACAGAATGGGAGCACAATTTATCACTTTTACTTGATTACTTCTTTGATTCACCAGCTTAATACGCTTTGACCTCTGTCTAAGATAAATAACTGTCCCTTTTTTAAGTGGATGTTATTTTTGCAGCTTCTTTAACATCGTAGAATGATCGATTGTCTCAAGTGAGTTAGAAATATCGAAAACTCTAGCTGTTCCTAAAGAAATGTCTGGGTCTTCTAGATATCTAGTATGATAAGATAAGATAAGAGATTCTATAAATAGCATCCTGCGGGGTAATAAGTGTACTCGCATTTCTTGAAATTGAATTGAAGTTTATTTTGATTTCTCACTCGGTTGTTATAGATATATTGTACAACAAATTTCAAAATATCGCCTGGGTTTTGTAATGGGGGTAAGGGCCTCAACTTGTCAATGCTAGGGGTAGCAGTCACTTCTGGCATTTTCCATGCAATGGAAAATATGACCATTTCAAGTGATATGTCGATTGTATTGCATGGTGATTCAGTTAATATTCTATTAACTTGGTAGGAATACCATTGCATCCCATAGATTTTAAGGAATTGAGTCTTTTGAGTTCGGTAGAAATTTCAATCGCATAGACTTAGAAGAAGTTGACTGAAATTTCAGATATTTCGTTGAAATCATTTAGTGTACTAGTTTTGAAAGGCCTACAAATTTGATTTGCTATATCATGTCTCTTTTCTATGCTTTTACTGCTAAAAACGACAAAATTGAGTTGTTGGCTTTCTTAGTGCATGCCATATTGTTCACAAATTTCCAAAAATCGTTTGCACTTTTTTGGTGTAGGATTAAGTCATTGTGTTGTTGCATTTGAAAATGATTTCTTTCTTGTTCATTATTTCTTTAAACCAGATCAGATAAATTCATTTTAAGTAATCTTTAGAGGATTGCAATCATTGCCACGTCAAGTGTATCATTAGAAGATTGAAGTCCCCTTCTAAATGAATAATTTTAGTCACTAATTATTTTGGTAAATGTAAAAATTATAAAATAAATACTTGAATTCTTGATAATTTACAATGATTATTAGACTGCATTTAATTAAAGCGACGCTGTGTTGTATTATTTTTTATTGGGCATAAAATACTTCTTGTGAGCCACCCTATTGGTCCCAACGATTTGTCATAAGTAGGAAATCCGCTAGTAGTGATTAGTCGCCATAAAATCACTCTCAATCTTTAAGCCAACTGATCACAAAATACACATTTCATATCGTTCATAACGAAAATCTTTGTAATATTGGGATCTATTAATCTTCGTTTCTGAAAATGTATTTACTATTACTGGATTTCAATACCTAAGCCATATAAATGACGAAGTAGTTATATTTTTATGCAGTTAGAAATTGTGTGTGCTTATGTGATTCGGTTTATTATATGCTGAGTGTGAATTTGGAATTTGTAAAAACTTGGATAGTAAGATTTTTTAATATCGAGATAATGACTATGCTTGCTGTATTGTTGTTGTGGAAAGCTACATTTAAATTGTAGTTTTTTATTTCTTTAGCTTGAGCTTATAAGCTTAACTAAAAGAAAGTATTTAATTACTTTTGTGAAAAATTTTTTTAGATACATAATGATTGTTGTAAATAATTTTGCAATCAGAGCGCCACTATTTCTACCTTTAGTTTAGAAGAGATTAGGTATGTATTACAACACGTCAGAAAATTGAGAAAGTTTAATAATTGTTTAGAATAATTATTTGAAGTTACCACTAAATCAAGTCAAATTGCGAATGTGATTCAAGTGACTAGGGAGATCAAATACAAATCTTTTTTAGAATTTGTCAAAAAGAATAAAAGACGTTCCTCGCGATTTTAAGTTTAAGATAAGCTAATATAAAATCATGTGTTGTTGTTATTATTATTTTAATTTTTAATAATGATTATAATTTAGAATTACTAGTAGAAACAATAATTATTATTAAGTATTATTTCGTAAACGTTGATAATTAAGTTATTTTTTCGTACATAGAAATGTAAAATCTAACGTATTTTATGGTGTATAGTTGGCCATCCCAATAGTTTGGGCCTGCTTAGGGTGATTTTTAAACGCTTCCATGCATCTGAATCTTAGAATACGATGCATAGATTTAGTGGTTACTTCTTGGATCCAATAGTAGGCCTTACTAGAGTAGTAATTATGGGTAATTACTAATGAATTTTAAGCACACATTAGAATTAACAGTATAATCTTCTTCCAAAGTAGTACATTTGAAGACATTATAATGCTCTCGAGTTGTCTATTTAAATCACTTTTATTAATGAATTGCCCGGATTCATGTTGGATATGGGTACGGCATTTTGGCCAGATATATGTTAACTTTACAAAATCATTGTAAATGGATGCATTAGAATATCCATACATAAAGTATTAAAAACAATTATTTTATTGTATAAATAGTTAATTTCTTAAAATACCGCCGTATCAGGGTTCGTGCGGTATACCATAGAGCCCGACTAATTTTGTTTTTTTAATTTTTGTTAAATATTACCACCAAAAAATCGCTTCATTGAAAACTGCCTATTTTTCAATATATTGTTAATTTTGGGTCAACATTCTACAAATTGCACAAAGAATGTTCGTTTTTTGTAAAACACATAGAATGGAACAAGCCAGTAGAGGTAATTATGGATTTTTTATCTTTAAAAAATTGTATAGTTATATCTGATTTGCATTAGCAAGATGCATGCCTATCCGCCATGATCGTAATTTATGAAAGAAATTATTTCAAGTATTTATGGATTTATAATAAATTTGGATTTTTCTGAGTTTTATTCATCGTTATTTAAATGTAATATAAATCAAAAATTCGTGCAGTGACATTAAATATTGTTGACCATTTCTTAACTTAAATTTGACCTTCAAATCGTAAATGACGTTTTCTTAACTATATTTGATTTGTTAAACTAAATATGATATAATCTCCCTCTTAACTTCAAATGATTTGTTCTAAACAATAGAAAACTCTCCTCTATTTTTGACGTTTTCTAATATATACTTGATTTTTTCAAGACAGAAGAACTTTGGAACAAAAAACATCTTGCATTTAAGGATGTTATAATCAATCTATTTCTTTATTTTCACCATATATTTAAAAGTCTTTGTACAAGCTTGATAAAGTATGTCAACAGTGCTAACTAGTGATGACGATTTTTTCTTGCGCAATATACGTTGGTGATTTCCAAACGGCATTGAATTCTTTTGTTGATCTCTCACACTCAACGTGGATATTGTAAAAAGTTGAATAATAACGAAAATGAGAAATTTCAAATTAAAATTCATTGTTATGCGATCTTAGCTGCTGTTTTATGGAAACCCAACATCATTTTTCATTAAAAGCTGCTGAATCGTATTACGTAATACTTTTAAAACAAGTATTAATTATTGAAAAGAATACTGTGTTGTTGGAAACAATATTCCCATTGACTTTGTAAATTATAAAATTAATTTTGTAAAATATATGTCGTAACCTTTCCGATGATAGCGACATATGTTGATATTATGGTTGTTAAAATAAATTTATAATAAGCTTATTATTTGGGTTGCAATATTGAAAACTCGTAAGACTTATGTTGGTAGCAAGAGTAATTAAAAAATCGCATCAACAGTAAGTGGTTAGACTGCAGAATCAAAATCATCTAGTCTAAACGTAGCATTAGACGTGATCACATGTGACCAATCACTTAGTCTAACCGTAGCCTAATGATCTGATATAGGTCTACAATTCGTTTGATTAAGTTGGATGACATGCATTTGCTTTACAATATCTGAGAATTGCTGATGAAACTTAGATTTGTTTATCTGATCAATTGAAATAACAAGTTCTTTATTAGAGTCAACATTCTTACAAGAATGTAGAAGTGAGGGAACGGGAAATTATTGCTAACCTGAAAGTAGGGAGAATTAATATTTCACAAAAATTTTAAAAGTTGCTTATAAATAATTCTTATTGTGTTTTTGTATAATCAATTTTATATTTGACATTTAATTACTGGCATTATCCATTAGAAACTTTCAATAATGAATTCATGTATTCAACATTAATATTAGGGAAAGAATTTTATTCTGTTATTTATGAACAAAATCGAATTTTACTGCATTTACAGACAATAAGCAGTCCTAGTGTCAAGCCCTTAGCCACGGGGGTTATGGGGACGAACCCCCCTGTATGATCAGGCAACCCCTCCGACAAGAAAGCTAAAAGCAAATTCAGCTTGTAAAATAAAATTTGTTAATTCAATTGTTGCAAATTTGCTCTCAATAATGTCGTGAAGTACATTTCTAAACTCTATTTTGTATATATTTTCACTTACTTGATCACTACTAGATGCCTTCATAAGTCAGAAAATCGTGCGGACGTCCATGCATTCAACTAAGACTTATCACAAAATCAAATTTAAAAAGAAAATCTTTGAAAAATCATTTACCAATTTATGGAACAAACTCCATCCAGATATTAAAGAAGAATGAAATTTCAATAAATTTAAAAAATCATTAAAAATTCACTAAAAAAAGAAAATCCAACTACTTGTCAAATTATAGGACAGTCCATAAACTATAACAAAGCTATTGAACAATGAAAACCAACTATTTATATTTTCAAGGACAATAAACTTTCGAAACCAAGACAAAGTATTTTTAGAACCAAGTTAATTTCTATCTATTGTTTTAATTCTTCATACGTGTTAATCACTTGTTTGTAAAAAACAAAAGAATTAAATGAATAAATAAAATTAAAATGGTGTGCAGTTTTAGTAAAATTTTTGTTTAAATTTTAAGGAAAGTTGAAATTCCCATCAACCCCTCCTGAATGCGTGTCGACCCCCTTAGTTGATAATGCTGGCTACGGGCCTGCCTAATGGAGAGCCTTAATTTTGCATATTTTTCGGGATGAATGAAATGTTTACTAATTGTGATATACAAATTCTTGCAAAAATTTGACTACGAAATTATTGTGACATCGATCAGTTGAATTATCAATATTAGGTCCTTTCTAATATTTAATTCGGGTCTCCGAGCCTTGCTATTGATTGGCGTATCTATTATGCAGTTTATTGTCGTAAAATGCCAATTCCTAAAATTATTAAAATGCTTCTCTTGAACATAATTTAATTAAGCAATAGACTTATGAAAATCTGGTTTTACTTTTTAGTTCAAATTATGTGAATGACAATGTTGAATTGAGGCAAATGTGAAATTTTGGCAGTAAAATTAATTTTTGTAGCAGCTACTTACAGGAGTTGTTCATTAAGTTTAAAGATTAAAATTTCCCGAATACACTACAATTTCCAGGGGCAGTCATTTCAAGATTCTCGTATTCATTATAGATAAATCTCTTGACTTCAGCTCACGACATGTACAAAGCCATATCTATTCTTTACCTTCAATGTAAGCTAAACATCTCCGCTTTATGGTCCTGAGTTAGAGTGAGTGTGTTCAAATCTGGTGCTATCTGTTATAAACTATGGATTGTCTGCGTGTGGTGGGGAATATATTCTGAAATCTAGATTTAGTGCAAAAAGCTGTCAGACTTGATATCATCGAAGGTTACTCCCCAATTCTAATTATTATAAAGTGTAGAGATGGCAAGTTATACGATTTAGTATTTTTCATCCGCCCTTCTGTTTACTTAACATGAGGACATCCTATTCAGCCGAGGGTTTTGGAAGGCGCCTTCCTGCTTCCAAAAAGGTGAAGATAGAAAGAGTACTTTCAATATTTCCAAATGTTTTTGTCGAAAGCATACCTATTAATGTTATATTTCTATTCTCTTGTATTAGAATAATCTATGTAAAATACATGATTAATAATAATATTATTATTATTTGATTTACTATTCAAATATAAAGACCCACGTGTATAGTCATAGTTCATGTCTATATTAGGCTCTGTCAATTAGTATATTTATTTAGACATGAAGGTTCTCAACATCTAATCAAAATTTTCATACATAGGCATAAGAAAGTATATTAAATTTATTCTTCATTTGAAAAGGCTTTTATTACAAATACAGTTTAAGCAATTTAAAAAGGAATGTTGGTTTTTAACATTAATGAAGAATCAGAATCGATTCTGTAGGTGAAATCGAGTTTAAATTTTTAGAATCAAGAGTGTTATGACGATGATACACCATATTGGCTTTTTCATATAGTCTTTTCATATTTTAACTCTTTCTCTGCTTACTGTCATTCGCCGTTTTTACGTGTGTAATTTATGAAACTTAAACCACTACAATAGTATGCGTCATCTATGAAAAAGTTGTGGTGCCTCAATGCTGCAATTCGAAGCTCTTGCCATGTTCAGATAGAACTTAACAGCCCAATGTGTAGCACATTTCCTTTATATTTATGTCGATGAAATATTTTATTTGTAATAAACAGCGTATTTCACTATTAACATGGACGGATTTAGGGCGGGGGTTGCTGCCGCCCCCTTTTGACTGAAATAAAGCGATGGGCACGTTATAAAAAATGAGGCGTCAACATCGTGAATATAATAACTAAACAAAAAAACAATTTCAAGACTCCATTTTCCCATATTCTTTTTTCAAGATAAAAATTATTTTTTTCACAGACGTTCTAGTGGCGCTTAATTTGTGTTTCAGTGGTTTAAATTTTCCGTTCTGTACACTTTGTTTTCATTGTTATTAAGTAATCCATTTTAAACTCAGAATTATATCAAACCGCTCACCCGTTTGAAAATTCCTAGATCCGTCCCTGACGGTTGAATTATTCAACCTAAACTATGAGCTATACCTAAGTCAAATACAGTTCAAGCAAATTACTGTGAAAGCATATTTCCCTTTGGGGAAATGGCTTAGAGATTTACTAGTAACTTGCTTTGGTAGTTTGTGAGTTGCAAAATGATTTCACTTTTTCATTTATATCTAAGTGCAGCGGTTTGTTCCTAAGTCATATATAATATATACTTAATAAGTGTATTAAACTTTGAACTCAATAAACGTGCATGTATTGGTCGAAACGTAGCATACGTATTTGAAATAAATTTAGATGTTCAAAATATGCAAGAAATCAATGTTAATTCTTTCATGTTGGTAATTTGGAATTAACTTGAAGATATCTAATTTGTCATTTGCCTTAAGCAATATTTACTTAGATAAAGCCAAAATAAGAATGGTCAATTTTGCAGCCACAATGATACATTCAGCACCAAATGTATGCAGCTTAATAAATTAAAAAACAAATTTTCTTTAGTAAACAACTATTCCATAGCATCATTCTTGAAGTTATTTTCTTTATCATTTGATCACATGTTTGCATCATATTTGCTGTGATTTGTTTTTCTCATTTAACCGAAATTCACTGATGTTTGCGTTCTTTCTACATCGCTTTCCTCTTTATTAATAGATTGTTTTAAGCCTAGATGTACTCAAATTTAAAATATACTCCCATCAAAGGAGATACCTGCTACTAAAAATCATTACTTCATGCAAAGCACTAAGTGCTTGCATCTTGTTTGCTAAAAATGGTTGATTATATGTTCGCACCACACCGGTAATATTCAAGCACCATGCAATTGCAATTTAACACCAATTAAATAATTGTAACCAAGGCTATCATACATAAGTCGATTAAGTAAAAAAACGCCTAAATTATTTTTTCATGTGTGATTTCACAATAATTTTTAAAATCTATCTTAAATGCGTCCTACATACATTTTTTTCAAATTAATTCTCATGGGCCTCTTTACACCGTGCACAAAACACTTGTTCGCTCATGCAAAAGTGATTCAAAATTGAATCTGTTGGACAATTTATCGTTGTCGCAAAGAAACATCTGCAACCGAATTTTTTGTTTTTAAGGTCGAATTTTTAGGTCAAAATTTGGATGAAAAGTAGATTTTTAGGTCTATTAATTAGGACAAAAAAGTCGACAATTGCCCTTCCTAATTGAATTCATATAGCTACAAAGTACACTGTGAATGAAAAGATATATGTATATTTACTGCTGAAAAATCATGTCACAATTCCAAAAGGTTAAATTGCAATGTTTATAAATGTGTAATTACTGAAAAACAATTATAATGTCAATAACAACATAATTTCCATCTCTAAAATACGATTGACACATTTTCCAAATGGCTATTTTATCGACAGATGGCGTCACGTATTCTTTTTCTAAACTACGATTTTGAATCTTGTTGCAAATTCAAGGCTCATACGATGCATTCCATGTAAGGAATTCCAGAAAACTGAATATACGTTTCACTTTTTTAAGATGACTTTCTTTATTCTTAATTTTTGGTTTTAATTACCGTTTAAGATTGACAGACTAATTTTAACGTTTTTAAATATTTCGGTTTTGCGTAAATTACATGTATTAATATAGATTTGCATTTTCTTAAAAACAAGGATAGCCAAGTCTAGGATCGTGTTTCCGTCTCCTGTGTATTGTTTTCCGTAAATCTTCTGTAGATACGAGTGCAGCATCAATGCATTACATTTTTATGCTGAAAAATATAGAGTTAAAATTTTTATTAACATGTGCATAGCTTGTACTTCCATTTTGATTATTGCGCTAAGTTTAGTAATATTAGTTTATGTCACTATTGATTAGACATTTTTCTCATATAGAGTTTTGCTTTCTACACGATTCCTGACTTTATAATAAATGTGTGTATATTGGCAAATCAAGAGGCAATATATTGTAGGAAATTATTGCGAAATCTCAATGAATATAAAGCATTACTATGTTGAAATACAATTTAAATTTTTTAAAAATATTTATGAACAGATTAGATATACTATTTCGAGAAACGACTTGTGGAATTGCCACTGGAATCCCTGTCATCCTTTGTTGTTACACATCTGGTTGCATGAACTAATTGACATGAGCTTTTATACAAAATTTTATTTTTTTTGAGAAAGTTCTCTACAGTAATAACTCGACAAAATTCCATCACTGTGGTATTAAATACATACAATATTTATTTTTAAATGGGCTAGCTTTTATGCTAGCTTAAATTAAGTCAAAGTAGATTTCACTAATTGAATGTATCAGTGAATTAAATTAACTCAGGCCGATGTAGCGTATTTGAATTTTTCACAATCGACAACAGGCAACTGACGACTCGATAAAACTAATAAATTATATTCAGGAGGTTTTCCCTATCGTTCCTTTGTTGGGTCTAGATATTGCTCCCGGTGAAAACTGCATGTGTATTCTCATCGCCTTGTGCATTGACAGCTGCCTGTACCTTAAGGTAGAATTAGTGGTAAAGGGGCTAAAATCATTATTTTTCAACCAATTCTATTGTAACTTGGCATATAGCATCCTGATAGACTAAAAAAATTTTTGCAATTTTTTTGCATAAATTATGCAAATTAGGTCATCAAAGATGGCCGAACGGTTCCCGAAATGGTACATAACTTTGGTACAAGCTTGTACCCACAAATATTAAGCAATTGTAATGAAATTTTGCATGCTGATAGCTTATGAGCTGCTCTAGGGCATGTACCAAAATCAGTGGTCTGCTATGATAATTGTATTTTTTATAAAATTTTGACTTTTGAAGTCAGATCGAATTCAAAATTACAACCTCATTATGTATGCATGAACTTCATAAAACTTTAAGTATTCAGTGAAACCACTCTATTTTGGTACAGGACCTGCACAAATACATGCTTAATGCATACACCAAATTTCAACATGATATCTGTATTAGTTTTTTAGTAATCATGCACCAAAAAACATGGGTTAGTGGAAAAAATTAGTTTTGAGAAAACGGCCAAAAACTGAAAAATTCTTACATCGTCTGGTTGAAATGTCAGCTGCTATCCCAAATAATCCCTTTGTAACTTCCTTTCTGTAATGCTTACTGAATGAGTTCATTCGCTTTCTATGGTCAAATTATTATTTTATAATGAAAATATAGGCACGTAACCAAGCAAAAACATATTGGTTGCTAAGCATTTTTCAAGTAGGGGGGTTGTGAAAAATGCTTTATTACCAGTAAATAATACCTTTTCTGCATCCAATTTTAGCAGAATTGTTTAGAGGAATGCTCATTAGTTGTCTCATGCAAATTTTGAGATATGGTATAGTTTGTCAATTTTCACCACTATCCTGCCACTAATTCTACCTTAATGGCATTTGAAGAAGGTCTCAGACTTTAAGTTTCATTAATCATCTGATTAATTGCTGTTAATTTTTATTAATTGGTTATTGTAAAATCAGCACTTAGTCTGTTGACAAAATATTTTCAGGTTTGTATTGAGCATCCAATGATAATGTGGGTGAATGTGTATTGCTGTTTTTTGGTAAATGCATGCTCAAACTCAAATATACAAAATATTTTAACTGGTTGATTCTCTTCTCTTGCACAATTATTTTTTGTAGTTTTGCTGGAAGTACTGTGGCTATTGTTACAGTTATTGTTCCCTCCACACAAAATGTATTATCAATTTCATCGGTTAGCTTTGGACATTTAAGTTAGCTCTAAAACTACATGTACACATGTTTTTCGCGAAACTAGGTTATATTTTTACTTTGTATTTCCAATCAGTTCAATACTTAAATAACTCTGTATCAAGAACTCAGCCAAAACAGCAGCAGCATTTCCATGAATTTTATGGAATGTGTTTATAAATGGCAGGTAAATCCGAAATTTCGAAACCAATTAATTTTGCTATTAATTTAAATTAATCGCTTTTTAAATTAATTATCGCATCGATTAATCGGATATTTCCCAGACCTTTTTTTATAAACTTCTATTTTGGTTTGAACAGTGAACCTTTAAGTAATTAAGAGTTAAAAATGTTGTACTTATATGTTGAAAAATGTGTAGTTTCAATTTATATTGTGTCGTAGAGTTGATCCTTTGAAGAATTTGTATCTTGTTGATAAGATAAAAGGGCATATTGGATGCTACTTTAGATAAGATAAACCAAATCTGACTTTGCAAAGAGGCTCATTTTCATCAAAAACCAGATTGGCGCAACCAAAGAATTTAAGCTATGAAGAGTATATTTGATTGTAGCTCATCATAGACAGAATAAACAATCTTATTTGCGAAGACAAATACATCGTCTTTTCAAAAGGTGTTCGTTAAGTTAAGTTAAACCACATCCTCTTTGGTTTTTACATGCACCTTATAGTTGGTTCTTCTATTTTTCCTATTGCTAGATATTGAATCGTATCTTGATTAATAGTTTCTTCTAAAAGAAAAATATTTAATGAGCTTCATGTATTAATTTTCTGCAAAATGTGATATTTTGTTTTACCTAATGTATAATTTAGTTTTTTCAACCAAAAATCTTTATCGAGTTGAATAGAATTTAATAAAGAAAGTGCAACAGTACGTACATTTGGGTAAGAAGCTTTATTCTTTGATACAAGAGATCGAGGAAGAATACTGACATTTTAAAATAATGACACGACATCCTATTGCACTTCTCAATAAATGAAAACGACAGAAATTGTACTCAAATGTAATAGAGAATTTCAATGTTTCATTGTTTGTGTGTGCGAGTGTTACTGATAATTCATTCTTAATATCTATAACACGTCAGTTATTAAACTAGTTAAGACTGTTTTATTTGGATTTGATAATTTGTCATTAATAAAAAGCGTACGATGTAGTGTTTGTCTTTCATTAGTTTTTCAATTTTAGGCTATAGCAGTGGAAAGCTGGCGTCTCACAATTACTTTGACTGCATTCGATGCCATTTTGCTGTCCATTTCCCTGACAATATGCAAAAAGTAAGTCGAAATATTCATTTATATGGACTGATAAAAGCCACAATCTACAGGAATTTTTTGAAATGATATAATTGATAAATAATGCAGAGACCATTCTTTACGTGTTTCTCCAAGTTTTCTTCTTATTATTTACAGATCAAGCTATTCACGAACCTATTGAAGTGCTTGTTGATTTTGTCTTTATCAGTTCTCTGTATTTTCAAAGAAATTGTTTTTCATTCATTAAACCTAATTTCATGTTTCATCTCAGTATTAACTATTTTCACGCATCAAATTTCATAGTGTATTGGACTATAGACAAATTGTCAAGTCGATTATCATTAGTTTTTCCTAAATTTTGGCAATAGTCCCATCTCATTTGTCACTTTCTATTCAGAATTAAGCGTTTTATGAAGAAGCTGTGTCTAAATTATTAATTATTAAAACTTCCTCCATCAAAGTGCGTCTAATCACCACTTACATTTGGGTATCGCGGGGAGACGGGCGCTCTTCCCCTGTCTTTTATTATATTAATCATGGCTCGTGCCAGGCACGTGGCTCTTACAATCAAGGTCTGTTGAGCAGAAATAATTTCCGCTGCGGTTTCGTCAAATTACTCACTTAGAAAAAAGATGCGCTATTTAAGTATTTTTGAAGAAATTAAATATTGAGGACAATTGAGGCAAGAAGACACGTGCCTTTAAATATCAACGTAATTGCCGCACATTACTTTAAAGTAATTTTTGTAATTTTGACATTTAAATAAAATTGTCGATACTATTTTGATGTCTTGAATTTGAATTTCGTTGTTCAACAAACGATTCTATTTGTAGTTTAAAATATCGACTGTCTAAATATAGATCCAGTACAAAAACTGAGCTTTTCACTCGTGATTTTAGCTGACAGACCAAAATGTTATTACGAAGTTTTTCAAGATTTTTTCGATTTTCTATGAAATTTTTTATCATTTTCGAGATATTGTCTAGAGACGAAAGATCTAAAAAATTACTGCAAAACCCGAATTAAATTTGCTGCAGAATTACTCCTGTTTCCAGACCATGATTTTAGTAAGAAATGTGCTGACTTGTGTTATAACTTGAGAGAATTTTGAAGCCTCAAGCCTTTGAAACCATAACAGAGATTACTCCTTAAGAATCATTTGACAGAAGGCCTGCATGTAAAACAGACGAATTTTCAGTTGAAATTCAAGTTGATTAGAATGTAATTAGAGGTGCTTATGTCAGTTTGTGGTTTTGAGTGAATGAATATTCTAATAAGCAATGAGTTTTTGCAGGTAAATTCGACCGTCTCAGCTGTGAGGGTTCATGCGTTCTGAAAAATGTGAACCAAACTCGTCGGTAATGCAAATGTGATTAAATAATGCTGGTGTTTCTCTGTTGGTTCAAAATCTTTTATTTTGAGATCAGATTGTAACTTTTTCAAAAATCATGCCGCAATTTCGAATTTAACGGAAAAACAAATTTTAAGAGAATTTCTAAAAATGTTAATTCCAACTCAATGTGCGTACTCTTAGGCGTGCATTAAACTCTATTCCAACTTTATTTTGAAAAGTAAAGGCTATTTTTAATTTCTTACTTTAATGCAATTTCTTTAGAATTAAAACTACAAATTGTTGGTTTAAATTTCAACTAGCATTTCGTATTACTAACAATGGTGCATGAAAGTTTTTGTTGAATTGAAAACATGAAAATCGCTACATGTTGGCATTGAGAAATACGCACGAGAACTTGGCCGCTCAGACGAAAGTTAATTAAACGAAGTAGAAAATAGAATTACTGTTAAATGGCTTATCAAACCCAGACTTTATTTAGATCCTTGAAATGTAAATTCCTTACTTACAATTTGAAATCTGTTATTTTCCTTCACTCTAGAAATATATTTATATAACACAAGATATCATTTCGTTTCAGGCATTTAACTTAATTTGGTAGTGGCACTAACATAAACTTTAAAGTTCTTGCAAATTCCTGTCTAATTCAAATTCTTGTTGTCGCTAAAATAAGAAAAAAACTTTACTTTGACTGTTAATTATATCAGTGGAACAAATATGTTGGTTCATTTTGTTTGCAACCATAAGAAACGATTTTCAATTCAAATGCCATTTTTTATGGTAGACAGAAAATTGAAAAAATCATTTCTTAAAATATCCAACAATAACAGGCAACAAAGAGTAAAAATAAACAACATTTATTCCAATTATATTCTGACTAACAAAGGTGTGCCACAGGGTAGTGTCTTGGGACCAATACTGTTTAGCTTGTATGTGAATGACATATCTAACTATATTAAGGACGGCCAAATTATCCAATATGCCTTATAATTGCAATAAGAAAGCTGCAAGTACGAAAGTTTATCCAGTACTTCGAATTAAACAGGCCTGACTATGAATAAAAAAGCAGTTTATTGTCTTTGCTCCAAGTGAGACTAAAGATCTAGTCAAAGACATTTCAATAAGCATGGACGAAACATCTCCCATTACTCCAGCAGCATCAGTAACATATTTGGGAGTTGTCATCGACAGCAACCTAGACTTCGGAAAGTTCATAAATGGTAAGATCAAACGAATGGCACCTGCAATAAGCTATCTACAACAAGTTAGAAATGTCACACAAGATAAATCAGCAATCTATGCATTTTGTGTTAGCATTTATACATACGCTTGTATCCTTTTGAATAATTTAGGCATGTCTAATAAGGAGAGAATAAATAGGCTTTTTAACTGGTCTATTAGTATAATGTACAGAATCAATAGACAACAGACAGATGCAAAGCTGCAATCATTAGCGATTTTATCTCCAGAATTTAACATAAAGTATCACAGTTTAATAAACTTGTTTAAATACATAAATAACATATCTGAAGGAAATAGCTTCCTGAAGGCCTTCATCAAATACAATAGAAAAGCGAACACGTGTATTAACAAGGTACAAACAAATTCTGGAATAAGCTCCCAATCCGCATCCGCAAAGCAAAAAATTTAAACTTATTTAAAAAGCTACTCAAGCATAATCTACTTAGCAAACAAAATATATTTNCAAAGACATTTCAATAAGCATGGACGAAACATCTCCCATTACTCCAGCAGCATCAGTAACATATTTGGGAGTTGTCATCGACAGCAACCTAGACTTCGGAAAGTTCATAAATGGTAAGATCAAACGAATGGCACCTGCAATAAGCTATCTACAACAAGTTAGAAATGTCACACAAGATAAATCAGCAATCTATGCATTTTGTGTTAGCATTTATACATACGCTTGTATCCTTTTGAATAATTTAGGCATGTCTAATAAGGAGAGAATAAATAGGCTTTTTAACTGGTCTATTAGTATAATGTACAGAATCAATAGACAACAGACAGATGCAAAGCTGCAATCATTAGCGATTTTATCTCCAGAATTTAACATAAAGTATCACAGTTTAATAAACTTGTTTAAATACATAAATAACATATCTGAAGGAAATAGCTTCCTGAAGGCCTTCATCAAATACAATAGAAAAGCGAACACGTGTATTAACAAGGTACAAACAAATTCTGGAATAAGCTCCCAATCCGCATCCGCAAAGCAAAAAATTTAAACTTATTTAAAAAGCTACTCAAGCATAATCTACTTAGCAAACAAAATATATTTATCACCTTAAACAATTTAACGTATGGCGAAATTCTAACAGTATTCCTGTTTTTATTCTTTTTATTGTAAATATCATGTGTTTGTTATTTTAAATTGTTTTTTAATTGGAAATTTTGTGGCTTAGTTTGTAGTATTTGTTATATGTATAGGTTTACATATATATTTGAAAAAATATTGCTTGAAAATACGTTGTAAATTTGTATGTATACCTAATGTATGGGATATTTGCAAACAATATAGCTATTAAAGATTAACAATTTAATTTGTAGTCGAAGTGTCCAACATAATTTTATTAATTAGCATGAAACTGTTCAATAAATTAATACATTAATCAACGAAACTAAATGCTTTGGAAATTATAATTTACTTTCATGGAGGGTGTCTTTCGGAGTTACTATGCTTCTGGAAATCTTTCAAGTGCATTACCACAAAGAAATCATATCTTAATTATTCCCCTGAGGTTCTGAATGAAATAATTTATGTATTGTAGTTGATGTAGTAAATTGATTGAGATTTTCTTACTCGATTTGTGCATGATATTATTTAATGGAACAATGAAGTGCAATATTTATTAATTATTATGAATTTTAGAGTTAATTAAGTAATGCATGTTAACATGTTTTGGGGAGAATTGAACTTTGGATAGCAGCCTATGAAATCGAGCTTAAAACGTTTGCAATTTCACTATGATAAGTTTGGTCCTAACAATATGGAGGTTTCAAGGACTTGCAGAACATCAGACCGTCGTCCACAACCAAAGTTAAAGATATTGACTATGAAACTACAATGTACAAACGAACAAATATATGGAAGCTAGAAGACCAAAAATGGTAATTATAAGTCTAAATTTACTCTTATTCCACCATGTAGTTTTGAAGAACTAACATTTAGCAATAGCAAATTATGTTAAGGTGCACATCGAAACATATGTTGAAATTAGATTATATTAAGGTGTGTTCAATTGCCTGGATGTACATTTTATATTGATATACATTATCTAATTGTAATAATTAAGAATATTTTCTGCTATAAATGATTGGTTCACTTCTTGTGACTAGGTATAGCTAACTTAACAAGTTACTAATTATTTGGAACTTTGTTAATCACTAAGTATAATAATTTTGCGGAAATAACCCTAACCCTCCGTTCTAAAAGAACACTTATCTTTACTATATTCAGGCGCGTTGACAGGGAATATTGGGCTATCCATCCCACACCTAATCGGAGAGTTTTCCCACGCAAATGTGTCAATTGGCTATGGTAGTTTCATGAGTTAACCTGTCACGTTGCCTTTCTCCCAATTCAAAATCTTGGCTACGTCCCTGGAGATATTTCATTAACGGTTCTCGTATTTTCGCATAAAATAACTATAAATTATTGCAAACTAGAATTTAACATTAGATTGCTTCGGAAAAATCAAAATAGTTTAAACTATACTCTCCTTTTTTAGTAGTCGAGCATGAAAAGTTTTTGCAGCATAGAATTGACTGTTTCATGTATGTGTTATTGATTTGGTATACATGATAATTTGAGTCTCTCTTAAAAATATCAGGCATTACGCAAGTTGTCACATGACTATTAGTTGATGTAATCTCCTATTGCCCGATCTATTAACTTTATGAGAATAAAATTAATTAGAACTGCAGTGGAGCGTTGCTTTTCCATGACTCGTAATGGAGTTGTCAAAGATATTAGTCATTTAAAACGAGGTTACAAGATTACTGCTAGGAACGACGCCGAGGGCAATTATTTATTTCGTTGCCTATGAAAGCACAGCATTGTATTATTTGAAATGTATTGAAAATGAGTTTAGGCTATAACAACTAGTGACAAGGTTGTTAAAGAAACGTTTTTAATAAGCCTCGTATATCCCTTATTTCAACAGCTGATTTATTACCCTTCAAATCGTTATCCTTAATTTAATATCTATTAGCGAAACATATCTAGTTTACCAATTTTAAAACTTTTGCAACCATCTCATTTTAGTGCTCATGTGGCCATACTATACGTGGGATGACATTCGAATATTTGTTTATTTATAGTGGACGCGGTATCCTCCCTCAGATATGTATGCAATGATGAAAATACAGTTTTACATTCTTTTTATAAGCATTTAGTATCGGTGTTTTAGCTAAAGAAGTTCGAAGTTGCTGATACGTTGTCCAGTGTTAAGCAGTTAGAGATCCCTACAATTTGCAAATTTGAACTGTTTTCTTCAGCTGATACTGTTTTTTGTTTTTGGTAGCAAGGTTTTTTATTGATTTATTTAGTGCAACACTACAATGAGAAAATTAATGCTCATATATGTATATATATATATATATATATATATA
>CABFPE010000324.1:390866-404803 GCA_900660155.1 Hofstenia miamia | reverse complement strand
ATTCAATGAAATTGCTAAATATTGATGCTGCACTCTCTTGATCAATTGTATCAAAGGCTTTTGAAAAGTCGAGTAAGACTGCATGCATATTGACTTCATTGATGTCGTCTAAAGAATGACATATTTTATGTTGCAAGGTAATAAGGCAATTATTGGTTGACATTTTTTTCTTATATGCAAATTGATTAATGTCACCTTTCTTCAATATTGCAGGAGAAATATACGTTTTATGTATGATGGTTTCANAGTTCCTTGTGATGATCCCAATGAAATTGGAATTGGATGACATGTTTTTCCTTTGAATAGTAATTGCTGATAACGATCTTTTGTAAAAGAATATAACCAAGAGCAAATATGTGGAGATTCAATGAAATTGCTAAATATTGATGCTGCACTCTCTTGATCAATTGTATCAAAGGCTTTTGAAAAGTCAAGTAAGACTGCATACATATTGCCTACATTGATGTTGTCTAAAGAATGACATATTTTATGTTGCAAGGTGATAAGGCAATCGTTGGTTGACATTTTTTTCTTATATGCAAATTGATTAATGTCACCTTTCTTCAATATTGCAGCAGAAATATACGTTTTATGTATGATGGTTTCAAAAATTCTAGCTGATAGTAATGTAATACTAATTCCGCGAATTTCATTTGGAAGTCTTGCTATTTTGCTTTGCCAACTTATAACATGAAGGAAATACGCCAGCACTTATAGAATCATTCCACAGTATATGGTAAATTGGCGATATTAGATCGCAATAATTTCTATATATCCAAAATGGAATTCCATTAGGTCCACTGGCTGTTTTCCTACAATGTCGGACATGATATGACACTACATTAAGAGGTATAAATGGTATAAAAGATCAAATACAGGAGGTGGCCTATGCTGATATTCTGGATGACGTTGCGATCTGGATGCTAAAGCTAAATTTAGCTCTTCACATTCGAAACTATCAACATCAATCTTGCGGTCAGAATAATTTCTGTTTGAAATTACATCAATTTTCCTCCACCAATCCTTTGAACCTAATTGTTCAATATTAAATAGTTTCATTTGTCNGATATTAGATCCCAATAATTTCTATATATCCAATATGGAATTCCATTAGGTCCACTGGCTGTTTTCCTACATTGTTGGACATGATATGCCACTACATTAAGAGGTATAAATGGTGCATCTTCAGATAAAAGATCAAATACTGGAGGTGGCCTATGCTAATATTCTGGATGACATTGCAATCTGGATGCTAAAGCTAAATTTAGCTCTTCACATTCAAAACTATCAACATCAATCTTGCAATCAGAATAATTTCTGTTTGAAATTACATCAATTTTCCTACACCAATCCTTTGAACCTAATTGTTGAATATTATATAGTTTCATTTGTCTTATCCTTGTAGAAAATGCTGCTGCTTTAGCAAATTGATGATTACTTGCAAATTTTTGTTTTTGATTTATCATATATTTAATTTTCAGTGTAACCCATTTTGGATCTCTGTCACTCATCCAAACAGATTTTAGTGGAAACACTTCTTGAAATATTTGAAATATTCTATGTTCAAAATTTGCAAGATTTTCATTGAAATTTTCAGCATCAATTGTNCAACATATTGGTCAGGGTGATTTGGTCGAATATGTGTTTCAGTTATTAAACAGATATCAACATTCAAATCTTCCAAATATTGTCCTAATGCAGTTGAGATTTTCATACCACCTTTAAGATATCGCATTATAGACATTGCATTGAAAAGCATAAATTTAGGTAGACTATCCTGGCCTAGTCAATTATCTAAATTTACAATTGGAGGGCAATTACCCCAATCAATCTTTGAAACTAGCAAACGGCATTGTTCTTATAAATTGGGCATTTATTAGACATGGCATTGTGATTGTTACAATTGTTGCGAATATTTTCTATCGAAGAATTTTCGCAATTTATGCATTTCATTGAATCAGCAGTGCAGTCTTTTAAAAAGTGATTTCCTCCACATTTAATGCAACTGATGTTTATATTGTCTTTACATTTTGATCTAGAGTGACCAAATAGTAAGCATTGAGTACATTGTCGAGGTTTTATCACATCTTTCCCACTACTAATTTATTACAGAATTTAACGTTATTTTCTTTCTGCAGTGTTTCACGTTCAGTTGAACCAACAGAAACTACAGCCACATAGTCACCCGATTTCACTTTGTACGAATACAAAAGTGAAAATTGAGAATTTTCATTTATAATTTTTGGATTTTGACGTGCAAAATCTATAAGGAATTTGTCCTTATCTGGTTTACCATAGAAGCTCGGAATATATGATATAGACAAGCTAGGTAATAATTTTCTCTCATGGTTAGGTTTATAACCAATTTTTTGTGAAATGTTAAGCATGGGTGGAATTGCCTTTCCCTTTGGAAATCGAAAAAGTACTTTTCCTGACTTGGTTGATTTCACGCTATGTAATGGTGTTGAGTCCTCTGGTAAAGCCCTAATTAACTCATTTTCTAATTTTCTTACTGTGGCTATATCAGGACGATCTTCACCAAGTTTTACAGATATTGTATCTACATTAGTTATCTTAGATTTCGTTATATTGGCATATGATTTAGTGTCAACGTCTTTGCTATACATTATAGATTTCGTATAGGATGGAATAGAGGTTTTATCCTGTTTTTCTAAAATCTCTTCAATAATTACATTTTTGCATTTAGAAATTAAATTGAGAAGTTCTTCTTTAAGGCAAACCTTCATCACAGATTTACATAGTGTGAGAATCTTCATGATTGTCAGAATTCCACAAAAAGTGCAGTTTGCGACATATTAGCGATTCATTAGACAATTATGTGCAATTAGTATATACATTCACAGGAAATACCACAGAGATGTTGTTTTATACATTCAACATCCTAAAATATAAAATTGATGTCAGATAAAATTAAAATTTTCAGTATTACTTTTATAATTCTTAGGGTGCAAAATGTACCCCAAACTGTCGAAAAATATGCATACTTAATAACCTGCAAATCAATATATTCAAAAAGGATCATTCATGTATAATATTGATCTTTTTCGACTAAAATCAAAAGTTTGGACACAATAACATAAACGGCACTAATTTATAGAAGCTTAAATCCTTGTCGGGTGCAACATTCATCCCAAACAACGACGAACTATTAGCAATATTTGAATTGATACATACTTATTGTTGAAATATATATAATGCACAGAAATACAAATGGAAATACGCAAAACAATTAAAATATTTTTCTCAAAATGTTGCATTATAGAGGAATAATCAACGATTACATATATCGATTTTTGAAATATTAATTGGTAGAACAGCGTTACTCTGATTCCTAAATAAATTATTGTATGCAATATTAGTTAAATTAAGCTCTTCAATAGGAAGTGGTAAAATTCCAATGCAGGGTATTCAAAACATTTCATGTAATCAATTGTAGATTTTACATTATCGCTAGATAGAAAGCATTCATATTCCGAATACTTCAAAATTTCTTCCTGTGGAGCATCAGTTAAAGAAAGGGCGATGTTTATCGAAATCGATGCAATTTCAAACTAGAAATAATGATAATTAATTCGGATACAATATATATATATATATATTACACGAAAGTATTTTTTAAGTAAATTTAACACTGGTTTGTTTAAATTGCCCCAAATCCCTATAAAGTGTAGTTTGAAGTCACTTTAACTGCAAAAGTGTGGTAGTGAGAGTATTGCTTGTGCACGGACATATAATAAAAAGATCACTGATGCTCCCAGCAAAATTTTCATATTTGCTTAATTTACCGTACTTCAAAGAGGAATTGGAATGAAATTAGTTTTCGGTGTAACAGGTGAAATCCAGGGCCGTAGATATTTGTAATTTCAAATAATTTACTGATATCCGTTATATGAATTAAATAGCACAATTTCAAATATGTCATGCATGTTGTTAATAAAATTGAATAAATTCAGTCTATTTCCTTAGATTAACCTTAACCTGCCTTTTATGAGAACTAACCGTTGTTACACATTTACAAACATTGAATGGGATATTGGCACATCTATTGACAAACGTTCTCATGTAATGTTATAAGTTTGTACTATAGTGTATTGTTGAGCCTGAGATACTTAAAAAGGTTAACCATTTTTCAATGATAATTCATATTTTTAAGCGATTTTCACATTCTCTTCATGCCTAATGTTCAAATAATTAGGATCAAGAGTTCTAAAATCAATGCGGCAATAACTGAACCCAACAATTTCTTTTTTTGTGGATCGAACATTCACCATTGAGGTTCGCCGTGTGCAAAGTCAGAGATCACTGGGAAGTCTCAGAATTTAGAAGAAAGAGGAGACACTAATCTAGCATATGGTGATTTCAAATTTTGGATGTCTCTTAGTTCCTGAGGCAAGTGTTTTCTAGAATCATCAAAAAATTATAAAGAATTCCGAGGCAGTTAAATGTTAAGTGCCCTATAGTTGCGTTCAATCCCAACGTATGCGTAGTTGTACTTATCTTTGAATTTGCTTAGTAAACATAATGATAGCTATGAGGGCAATTTACATTTCCGTATGGTATCTCCAATTGATAACTTCCCCCTTTATAAAGAAAATGGCTAAGAAATTCGAGTGAATTGAATGCATTGGATATTGTTAAAGACTTAAGTGACAATGATTAGGGCTTTGGCTTGGATCCTCTTTACTACCTTTTGTAGTTATTAATTTTATTATATTTACTATTTTAACCTTATTTAATTACATCTATAGTTAAAAAGTGTCGTTTTTGTAATATACAAAGTATAAATACAAAAAACTGCTATAAAGCATTTGTAATAAGTTTAAAGTTTTTTAAAAAATAATTTTTCACATATTTAAACTTCTTGTGACATGTGCCAAATTCTCCTGCTATGCCTAATATTCATAAAAAGCAAAAAGATATATATATATATATATATATATATATATATATGTGTGTGTGTTTCTGTGTGAACTGTAGGTATAGGAATCCAGTAGCTTAAAGTAATTGCAGTAAATTTTGAGTAAATTGTTTTGGAATTTTTTTGAATACTTGTTCTTTATTTTTAAATTATATGTGTTAGGTTTAGTATTGGGTTGTTGGGCTGGTCCAAGACTAATCCCAAGACCTTGTATACATGTATGTGTGTGTGGGAATTCATTTTTTGATAATACTGACATTGGGATAGAAATCAAAAGTCAATTCCTACGGCAAGCCTTTTTAGACGATTTATTTTGAAATTACTGAAAGCCTAACTTTGTGGTAAATATTTTTTCAATGTTGATAAATGATCACTGCACTTGTTTATCAAGATTTTTTTGTTTATGACAAATGATAGAAATATTTGATAGCATTCTATATTAAATTTACATTGTTGTGAAATAAATACGCAAAAGTATTCCTAGGCATGTTAACACAGAAAAGTGTGCAAATGAGGTTCAGTGAATGTACACAGTAAACAGACGTACCAGCTCTGATTGCGGTTATATTAAATCGGATTTGTTAAAAGTGTATGATTTACTGCGCACAACATTATAAAGATGATTTTGGAATGTTTTTATTTCAAACATAATTAAGCTTTTTATTGAGTAGTTTTGACACTTTCACTTACATATGAAATATGTAAATTCTTATAATCAATTTAGCTAGATATTGAAAGAATCTGTATGTCGGTAGCACAAAGATTAAATTAATATCGACTTATACAATAAGAAAAATTTTTAATATTTCTATGGATAACTTAGATTAAATTTGTCATCAAAAACACCAGTTTTGACATTCTGCATTTGAAACTATTATTATGAATTTAAACAATCAATAGTGGATACATTTTTTGAAGAAAATGCTATGAGTTTTTTACAGATATTAACTGATAAAGTGAATTTTGTACCAAATGTAGAAGCATTTAGCTTTTCACATTGCGTTAAAATGAAGCTGTCAAGCCTTAAATGTTATTTTGCCATTCTAAACGTGCATAATTCCGTACTTATAAAATTCCATCTTGCAAACAAATCTTCAAGTTTCTGATTTTAGTTGACCACATATCTGTCGAAATGTGTCACAATAATACATTTCTCACACATTTCATTTATGCATTTTAATTGTTGAATCTTTTATGTTCATTTATATAAATAGTGAAATTTAAGACGGCGTAAATGTAGTACATATACAAGTTAGGAAGAGGTAAGGTCAAGCTACATAAAAATGTTTGAAAATGTCTATTTTTTATCTCTATGTAATTGAGAACAAAGATTTGGGCTAAACTTAATGTGGAATCAATCAACAGTACAAAACAGCACAATTAATACCTTTATCCGCAGTTAGTAAGATATTTTAGACCTTTCATATAATTCCAATTATGTCTGTAGACAATTTTTTAAGCTGCTATCACAAAATATCAGTCTTACGCATAATTTTAATTTTATTTTATTTATTACATTAAATTGTATCATTCAATCTCCTGTGAGTAATTAACGATTTGGCAGGAATACAATTCTTCTCAAGGCAATTACAACATTATTATTTGGATTGTAATTCTGCTGAAACATGTCTGGATATCAAAAATGATTTTGTTGTCTGTTTATAATTTAGATGCAATCTAGCACTGCTGATTACATTGGGCTGTTGACGTTGGGTAGCACGTAGAACTAAACTGCCCATGAAGTATTTAACCATACATTATTCACAATTTTGATGCAATTTTAATTTCATGTTTATAAATGCGAGGTATCTTTATCATCGGCTAATTATTCATTTGTTTATTTGGCCAGAAATTTTGCGTAATGGGACAAACATTATTGACAAATTTACTGAGTCAACAACGTATTTAATGTATTTCTCGGAAATTTGTTATAAACCTTAACTTTTGTTTATCATATTTCTGAATTTCATTTGAAAATAGTTATTTTTTTAAACTTATTGCGATTTTTTAATGGACAGTTGAACGTTTTTTGCTAATTATTTAAGTAGTAGAAGTTATTTGTTTAAAATTGTGTTTTACTCAAGACTAAATTTTAGATTTCAAACCATTTTGTTTAGTAGCCATGCAAACCAGGGGTGTTTTATAACGTTTGTCTTTTTCAGTGTTTTTTTCAATGTTTTTTTTTCAAAATCAGTCCACTCATTTTATTCGCGTATTCCTTGTTTCAAATGAATAACTGATCGAACCGAAACTGAACTTAATACATATAATGACACCATTCACTTCACTTGCACTTGCACTGTCGAAAATAATTGAGAGGCTTTTGAAGCAACACCAAATGCAAAGTTGTCGAACTTCTTTCGAGCGCACGAGTTGTTGGGTACCTTGAACCCTCAAATGACCAAGTTAGTCGAGTTATTTCTGTCTATGGTACCGAGTTCTGGTGGAGAAGAACTTTTATTTCTCATTCTGGATAATCTCATTACCAATGTTAGGCGTTGGGTGTTATCTAATCTAGAAATTACGAACAAAATTATGAAAAAAGAGGATAACTTATAACATCTGTTTGAAGTGGTAATTTCGTGCTTTTGCTGTGGGAAAGAAATCTATGGTCCAATATCTGAGATGTCATGCTTGCTGCATAAAAATGGTAAGAATGATATCATTTAAAAACTTGGCAAAATCCTGAATTTGAAATGGGATTCCTGGAAATTTCTAAATTTGAATACAAATAGATGCTCACGCAGTTACGCGGCTGTAGTGTTTTTTTCGGGGTCCCAGCTGTAAAATGTTGACCCTGTTGCATCTCTGGTGTGAAATGTTAGATCTTTACTAAGAACGCGGTCCACTAAGTTTTCACCTGTATTTTAATTGTTTTATAAATTCACTTAATAGATAATTTGGTTAGAACTTAAATTACAAACAAAGCAATAACTTGCATTTAAAATTTGTGTCACAAATGTGAATTTTATTTTACATTACAAAATTTTAATTTGACATTTTCCGCAATTCTTGATATTCTTTAGTCGGGAATGTGGTTATTCCGTTGTCATAAAAGTTTTTTTTGTTTTACATTGTTTGAAATCGTAAAGTAACAATTTAGCTAATTATTTTTTTCATAGCCAGTAATCTAACTAGTTCTTATTGGAGTAAAAAAGACTTTCACACGAGTACATTTTGGAGACTTTTGGACCCCATTAACAATCATGGACACAACCTTGATCCATGGATCACCATTAACAGAATGGTATCGACAAATTTAAGATGAATTAAACCCAGTCGCGGTGGAATGTCTGCATATTGATTTTTTGTGAAATATATTAATAGGTTAGTGTGAGCTGAACGTTATTCGCCTTACAATTTAACATCAAAGAATTTGCACTTTTGCATGACAAAAATAAACAATTAACTTGCTGTTTTCAAATTCATTCTGTAAATTATGCATCATGGATAAGAAACTATTATTAACTTTCAGTCATTACGCCAATAAAAATGCTATTAAATTAAGCGGTTAAGCCATTCGTAAACGATGTTAGCACAACTTTGCATGTTTTGTGGTTTTATTAACCTCCTGAGCATGTACATGGCAGATCTTTAAGTGTGAAATATTCCATGTCGGTCCTACATCTCACTTTTATTTGAAAAGGTTACTATACCATTTTATTCGGGGCTGTGTAGTTGATTGAAAGAATAACTGCAATTATTTTTATGCTCTAGAATATATACGGTCTAGTCCGTGATAGCCCGCATTGCCACAATCACTTTTTGGCCAATCACAAGCGAGATACTGGGATTTATGCTAGAAATTTCAAAAAACTTGTATGTAGCAATCAAAGAGCACTACACAAACTCAAAACTGCATGTTGTCGTAATGGCACCTTATCTGAATGATTCTAGTGCTAATTAATCAGCTAGCGTCTTTGAAAATTTGGATTCGCTCTTCCTTTCAGGAAAGTTTAACTATCATTAGACAAGCGCGAGAAGGATTTGACGCAATTGTAGTAAGCATAGGAGATTGAAATGATTTTTGAACAACTTTAACCGAAAGAATCTTGAAGAAAAATCGCAGATCAGCAACGAAAAAACCCATTTTTGAAGAAACTCGAACGCGGTATTAAGTGGTATCTAACATTTATAAAAAATCAGATGCTAATCATGAATAGTGAAACGAGAATGGCCGCCGATTTTTAGTCCTGAAATTTTCTTTTTCCTCTTCCTGGAATATTCCTCTCACGGTTTTTTTCAATAGGCGATTTATAGAAAATAATAATTTGCACTTCCCAGCTTCCATAAGGAGTTGCATTCTCTTCTGTGAGTACTTTACTGCTTTCTCGTGCTTAGTAAAATACAAATTTTTCTTAAAATAATCGCCAGACTTGCTGTAGTATTGATCTAAGTTGTTACCAATGTGTTGATATCAACTCCTTTGATTTCATTTGAGTTGTTGTGGACTCAATTTATTTCAAGTGATATGATTTGATTTAAAAACTGTTGAAAACAGATATCATTCATGAATTCAATTGATTACTTATCGAGCCAGACATTGTTAATTTTTTACGTCATCTGTACTCTGCAGCTTACACAGTATGCGCTAACGTTGATTCCCTGTTGAATGCAAATACATTTCTTTGTTCATACAATTTCTGGTGTGGCATTTCTTCAAAATCTGTTTTTAAAAAAATTCCGATATTTCTACAATTCCCATTTCTTGTGCATGTGTGAAAGAATCAAGTGTTTCTGTAGATATTTTTCAGAGTTAGTTAAAGGGATAGGTTGATACATACTAAAGACTGACCCAATTTTTTTTTAAATCCCAAGTTTTAGCCACATATCATTGAACTAAAGTGAAAGACCAACATTTTTGGATTCTTTTGAAACTCTTATCTACTTGGAATGATGACTAGCGAAATTGTTACCAATATTTTGAAGAATTTTTGCTTATATTTTGCTCTAATTGACATTCTGAGCAAATTTCTACTTTCATTTTGTTTGTGTTACATATACTATTTTATTTTGTAAATTCATCAAAAAAACAATACTTATCTAGTGATATCAATAAATTGCGCCTGTTGATTTGATTATATTTCATGATGTCATATATATATACAATTTAATAGACCTTCCTCAGTGATGTTTCAGTGATTTATTTGTCTTTTATTAGTAAACTTTTGTACAAACCATTTTTCAATTTTTAATGAGCGTAGCCAGGGGAAACAAAATAGCCAAACCACGAAATTGTTTCAATTAATTTTAAATATCATTTACTAATGAATAAATGTAGATATACGTAAATATTATGGTTCTGTGGGATCAGGATTTTATTTGTTGCATTTAGTCCCATTGCATTCGAGCTCACTTCCATGAAATTTTCGTGTCCCATTGGTCCTACAGCATAACATAGATTTTGACCAAAATTAACAAAAATTATGAGTAATATTCTGAAATCCGATGTCTCAGATCGTTCATTTTTGTCCCAGGTCCCAGTCGTATTGGACCAGTCGGACCCGCGGAACCATACACAATATACACGTAAACTTGACAATTTTGTAAAACTATGCAAATCGTCCTTCATATTAAATTTAATTTTGAATTGAATAGCGCATTTGGATGAATTCAATCAATTAACAATAAATGTTGTGAATTGACTTGCAATAGACCAGACGTGTTTCATAACTTGTTTTTTCATAAAGCATAGGAGCATGTTTGACCATTCCACATCTGTTGTCTGTCAACAAAGCATGTTATGAATGGATCCTGTAATTGCTTTACTTTCCATCGCCGATTACCACCTATTTCAATTATCAATGCACCATATGTGCCAGCTTAGGTAGTGGCATACATGGGATGACAATGTTTCTTCTGGATTTTGGTTTCTAAATTTCCTGATATATTTAGTTTGATCGGAAACTTTTACGTTTGCGCGTAACATTCCAAATTTTAGTTATTCAATGTATCCGTAACTTCATTAATAAGATCTCATAATTTTCGCATGTTTTGATTTATTCTAAACTGTGCAAAAAAGTTTGCGAAAAATTCTTGATGAATGTTTGTTATTTTTAAGATGAAAATATGTGTATAAAGCCACATATTGAGACAGAAAGCAAATCGATTCGATTGATGATGACACAAAGGCTGAATCGGGTGGGAAAAATATGAACATGGTTAGTCGAGGTCAAAGTGGTGGAATTACTCTAAACTAACTCCTTGCTTTTACACTGAAGTTGAGAACAAACACAAAGAATATATCAGTAATATATTGTTTCAAATTTTCTCTAGAGGGTTTTAGCTATTAATGGAATTGGAATGAAAGTTTAATTACACTTAGTTTAATCTGTATTTGTAAACTAACAAATGGGTTGCGAAGTGTTGAGTTTTTCAAACTTTGGTCAGTTTAATTTTTTTACCTGCTATCAAGTTTTATTGACAAAGTATATGTATAATATTATCTTGATTCACTTGAATATTTTATTATAAAAATATAATAATGCCTATTAAAAAATGTAATAAATATTTTAACAGTTCCTAACATATTGTTGAGTTTATGAATGAATTTAAAAAAGAAACACATCATTTACTTAACATGTTTCGGCATGTCACTGCCATTATCAAAAAGTTCCCACTAAAATGTTTACAAATAATTCATCAAAATAATGTTTTTTTACAATATCTTTTGTAAATTTAGTTTGTATTTATATTCATCTTTTTTGTTTAAGCTTGGTTCCTTTAATTCTATATAAATGGATTTCATGATGTTTACTTGAAAATTCTATGTAAAATTGTATATGCAAATTTCATATCACAGTTCTTTAGGTGATCGGAGATGTCTTTCCAATGTTGATGTCTTGTGCACCAAAATTGCAAGCAATTTCATGTACTACTTTGGAAAGGTTTTTTAAAATTAGGAGTTTTAGTTAAAACCAATAAACTATTTTTTCTGTACTGCGCGTGGGTTTTAATATCTACGCAATTTTAGAGAAAGCACACTCATTCGGTTAGCTGACCAATGCAGGTTTTGTTCTCTGGCAACAGTTGCGCTTTAATATACTATTATATAAACGGAATCGCTAAATAGTTTATTAGGAATTACTGTGTTTCTTTTATCCCGCACTCTGTGGAATTCACAACATTATCTGAGTCACGAATGCATTATTTATAATTTCAACTGATGTACCTGCCAACTAATTATTTGCAAGTTTTCTATTTTAATATGACAGAATAAAAACATTTGTTTTTTTCATGTTTTGTTATAAATAGCATGTTGTAGTTAATATATTTTTTAGAAAGTACAATATATCAGGCCCTGAATATATATATATATATATATATATATATATATATATATAATCTATGATGTGATCACGAACCGTCCAGGCGCGTCTAAACGAGACTTTAGGGATCTATTTTCAAAATCCAGAAAACAAAATAGTTGAAGCTAGTTCTTGTTTTTATGGGATTTAGATCCATTATCTGAACCCTGGGTATGAGAAGAATTTCAATGTTTGTACAAAAATCAGATTTTCCAGTGACAAAAGTTAATATTTTTATGTTCTTCAAACAGGAATGATCTTTATCACAATTTTTACATATTTTTTATTGCGAATATGTTTATATATTTTTTTCAGAGCAGCGTATTTTTTTGTGAAATTATAAAATCGGGATATTGCTGCCAAACGTTGCATAGAAGGTTCCTGCAGTTAGCCCTATAAGTTTTTCCATTTAGGTAGTTTGGGGGGCGGGAGGCAAAAGCGGCGCTCTGTACTATGCAAATTTTCCGGCGGCGCTTTGTGCATGCGAAGTTATAATGCATATAAGTTACTTCAATCCTCAATGTTGGATGGATTTATCATTTGATGAGCACTGGCTTTGAGTTAAATGTGAAGCTAATGAGGACATCCCTTTAAATTATAGACATCCCTCCACTGGCATAGCTGATATATTACAAGAACCGAAGGTCAGCAGTTCGGGGTAAATGATTTTTGCATGTTTCATTAATAAGTTTTTAGTACAAACAATCATGTGAACATTTCAAATCTTGAATTGTATCAATCAGTCATTCAGTCAGAGTGGTTTTCGGGTTGGGTAACTCAATGTGTAATGCATACATATGATTGAGTCGGGTACTACATTGGCATATGCTTGCACTCAGGGGCCCAGCTAGCTGGGGGTGATGCACCCCCCCAATATTTTTTCTCAGGGGGCAGCAAAATGACCATTTAACAGATGTTGCGTTCATTTAATTTTCTACTCATTTTCTAAATTGACAATGCTGTCAGTCCATCTCTTTCAACATTTTTTTGAAATATATATTTGAATAATTGTTTTGTGTTTTCTCTGTAAGTTTAATTCTTGAATCTCAGCCATTACAAGTGTGACACAAAATCTAAATTTTCGGCCTATTTCATTTGTTCTATTCTTCTGATTTAAACAAAAGATTAGCATTAATCAGTTTTGCAAATGGACATGAACCTATCCATTCCATTCCATTTCCAGATTGTGAAATGGAAATATAATGGAAATTTGTGGAAATAAAAATTCTCAACACCATAGAAAATGTTAAACACACCCTAAATGTGCTTAAGAAAATATAAATGTTTTAAGAACAGTACAAATTGTTTTATAATAACTAAAATACGTTTGAGTCATACAGAGTGTTGAACACTTTCTCCAAAATAGGAAGATACTTAATTGTATAAACTATAAGGCTATAGTTATTCTTAAAAAGTTCTTTCATTTGTGCAATCTCTGCATGAACAAGAGAATTCAAAAGAACACATGACGAATACAAATCAAAATTTTGTTAATGTAAACCACATTGACTGAATATTTGCTTCAGCACACTGTTACAACTAAAGCAGTTCTAGCTTCAATGCCTAAGTTAGTGTTCTGTGGCAATTCAATTTTCTTAGGAGTAGCCGTGTGCAAAATAAATTGTGTACTTAAAGGGAATTGGCCATAAGCCTTTGGACGTATCTAGCAGTTGGCTTTAAGCCTTTAGCCG
>CABFPE010000324.1:374647-385545 GCA_900660155.1 Hofstenia miamia | reverse complement strand
TATATATATATATATATATATACTCTGTCGCGAACCTTGATTTTTCTCATGGCGCATCTTAATGGAACTTGGGTGGTTGATCTGATTGCCTGAACATTTGGTATGGAGAGTAATTGAAACTTTGTTTAAAAATTCGGAATTTACAGTGAAAAATGGAAAATATTTTCAAATGTTTCAGCCCCAGCAATACACATTGTTACATGGGATCACGTTCGCTAATAGATGTTTCAATATTCCACGAACTCCAACTTTCCTAATGCGTTTGAAGAAAATAGCTGGGATGTGTGAAGAAATAGTTTGTACTTTTAAAAGGCAGATTGAGATTATCCAATTAGCAATGAGTGCCTTTAATTTTTATTGAACATTGTATTTTCAATTCTTGCTTCTAGAAAATGTTCCTGTCACTGGGTGATTGCATGTGGATGACATGATTTAGAGATACCTTACTCTTCGAATATACCTTAGTTTATCACGTTTTTTAGGTTATGCATAGACATTCAGTGCGGCACTAGTTAAATAATCGCTTGTTTAATGTTGGCTTTTGATAATTTTGCTGTTAATTTATGAAACTTCTACATTTTAGAAATGATTCAAAAAGTGTCTTTATCAAATTGTAGAAAGTTATAGGAAACTGCGAAGCAATGCTAAAAATTTACAATATTTATGGATCTAAAATGACGATTTTAAAATATGGTTTCCATATTTTATATGCAAAATTGAAAATCTAAACCATGGTACTCGGATGTAATAAAACGCGAAAAGAATGTTGTCTGTGTACTTTTTTTTATCGACATATATATCGCATATTTTCGAAATAAGGATTTTATTCACCCATTGTGAAAGAATGACTTCACTGTCAGATAGTTCAAATATGAGTCATCCCTTCTCATTTTCAATTACCGTACATTGCGGTTATCCCACACCATAATCGATTAGTGTGCTAATTATTGATGTATTAAATTTGTAAAATAGTAATGGCCATTTTCGGTGTTAATGAAGCCTATCTGCTCGCAATGATTTTCTTGTGGTCATGATTGACAGAATTATTGCCAAAGACCAGCTTGACACCGGCGGTCCATGATCTAAATCATTCAAACAATAGGTTCTCACATCCAGACACCTAATCGCTATTTATAATATTGAAAGTATGTAGTGAATATGAACAGAGATGGGCATGGGGCGAAAATTTCGGCCGCTCCGAATCCAGCCCATTTAAATTAATGCCAACTTGGCCCATTTTAGGCTCATTTCTAATAATACGTCAAAAAAAAATTTCATTTTCCGTTATGGTAGGTACTTCTAATAAAATCTAAGCACTGAAATTGAAAATTCTAAATTGAAATTTAGAAAAGTATATGATACTATTTTAAAATTTCCAACGTGTAAATTTTTTTATCAGCTTTATAATTATAACTTCTATAAAATTCAATGTATTATTGCGTGCACTGTTGTGGAATAGTCAGTTTTTTTTAAATTCGTCTCATTTTTCCTTAACTTTTCTATTTCTTCAATCTATACCCGGCCCAACCTCCATTTTTGAGTATGAATAAAAACGAAGTGTTGATCGAATTGACTTCATAAATGGTGAAAGTTGTTATTATAATATATTCATTTTTGTCTTATTACAAGCTCGACTAATATTTTATATTTTTACGTGTTGCTTATATATATTATTATTTTTTAGTTGTAATTATTTAATTAATTTATTCTAAATTCGTTGCGTGATCTCATGTTAGCACCATGACACCCAAAGAGTTCAGTTTATCGTTGGCCACCACCGAACCATATTTTAACATAAGATTATGGGAAGCAATGGTTTTCTAAAGAGGTGCTCGTGCAGCTCCCCCGAGAAATTCTAGTCTAGATATGATTAAATTATCAAAATAATTATTTTAATATAATTTAATAATGTATACAATAAATTGAAAATTATCAATAATTGTAAATGTATATTCATGATGACTGCCCATAGTAATCAAAGTAAATATGTTGGACACACAATTTTCACTTTTAAAATATATTAACAATTATCAGTTATGTTTGATATTGTTTGCTAGTATTTTGCCTCATTTCGTTTGCCGAACGATTGCTTTTTGTATGAACCCTCTAATGACAAATATTTCTGTATTCGGTTAGTGTTAATTGGGGTCCATTGGACCCCACAATTTTCAGTGCTTGATTTTACTATATTTAGTGTAATAGATAATTGTGACATTTATAAATCAAATTTATAATTTAACTAACCTGGATACATTAATACCTGAAAAACAATATGTTTTTAGAACCTTACTTGGTATATTTAAATGTACTCCGTATTTCAGTCTTTTGCATGAGAACAAGTGTCTAAAAAATTTTTCAAATTTATTTTTGAACTAGAAGTAATTGAACTACATTAAAAGTTTGTAAACTGAAACCAAACTACTACTTGTTCTTATACATTGATGCTATTCTGCAATCTATATGTAAATGTATCTTTCTTTTGTATTTTTTGTAAAACTAAAAGACAGTAGAATCTATTTCCTACAGTTCTGACTGAAAATCATGAAATGTTCTGAACAAATTTTTCGTTGACAGAATGAACATATAGATTTTGTTTTTCTATCGTATTCTCGTGGGCAGACAACACAGTGCCATTTTTCTGCTCTGGATGACGACACAGGTATTAATTCTTGTATAGCAGAAGTTACTGAAGGAGATATTAGTTTCGTGCCAAGTGCAGTAAGAAACAGTAGACACTTCTGTGACTTCATAAATTGCAATCTAAAAAAACTTCAGTGTTATTTATGCAAGGACAATTGACCACAAATCACTTAAAAAACATTTTTGGTATTATTGAACGGAATCCAATTTCGCTAAGAGGTGGATATACATGGTGATAGTTTTTTCAAAATTTCCAAGTCTATCAAAATTTTATCAAGTTGGAAACTGTGATGTAAGAAAATAAATTTTACTCTAAAATTGGCAGTCCCTTAGTTCAGTTTTTCTCAGCTAAAAAGTGTTTTTACCCCACTTTCCCCATGGGTACCTACTTTGGAAAAATATTGCCCCATACCCGTACCGACTTGACCCGCCCCGCCTCACCTTGCCCCATGAGTAGCCCCGCCCCACTTCCATATCAATTGATTTTCAAACAAGAAAAAAGCATTGATACTCTCGGAATTGTATTTGGGGTCCAACAGACTCCAATTAACACAAACCGACTAACTGGTGATTCTGCAAAAGCTACTTCCAATTTTCCTAATTTTAATAAATTTTCTAAAACTATATATTAATATAATAATTCTCCTTTGAGTTCGTCTAAATTAATTTACTAGCTAATTTGCTGTGGGGACCAATGGATCCCAATTATCATTGGAGGGTTAAATCATTTGTCGTAATCGTAAGACCAGGTTGATCTTGCCACTAACTTCATTTTTTTATTTTAATTTTTAGAGATGGAGATATTACAAACAAATATAATATACATGTAATTTAATATTATATACTAGCAAATATTGAGTCAAACTGTTCCGTTCCGTGTTTTGTTTTATGGTACCAATAATATTTATACCTTTATAAATTTTAATATTTTTTAAAGATAATTGTTACAGACTATCATACATTTTACTTTGCCCGACAGCTATATTTCTAGATTTTTATTTACCTATGAATTGTTCGCATGTTTAAATTTAAATGGCAATTTGACTGTTTTCTTTAAATTGTCGCAAATTTGCTTTAATGGTTTGTAGTATTTATTAAAATAATAGTTTTTGTATTCTGTCCTTCGCTTCCTAGAACTTTATCACTTGGTACACATTAATTTATTAAAGCGTGAATCACGCTGAATCTAGTTTGACCTACATGTAAAATAGACACATTTCTATAGTGGCTTTCTCGTTGCCCATGCATGTTTACGCAACGTGGGGTTACACTGTGTGGTTTGTAGTAAAGATAACGTATGCATACATAAGCACGTTTAGTTAATAAGTACTCGTCTGTGCGGACTTGCTTCAATTGACGCTTACAAGTGATACTAGTCGATTGTACTTAAATTGTGTTAAAATCGTTACCCATCGGATTTCTATTTTGTACGTTTGGTTAATTGCTTTCGACTGCAGTTCTTTACAATATATTTCTACCCTTGGTAGCTTACTGCTTTCTGATTGGCTATCTAAACCCACAAATCATTTCGACGAAATTTAATTTATTTCATAGTGAGATTTCACAAGGAATGGTTTTCCATCAACGACTTGCGTCTCCACCTTTATCTCCGGGTAGTAACAGTCAGGACATTGAATCATCGGATTCTAAAAATTCTTCGGAAACTCCCCATGTCAAGCGACCAATGAATGCATTTATGGTCTGGTCACAAATTCAAAGGAGAGCCTTGTCCGAGCAGCAGCCAAGCATGCATAACGCTGAAATCAGCAAACGACTAGGAATGCAGTGGAAATTATTGAATGAGGATCAAAAAAGGCCATTTGTACAAGAAGCAGAACGACTCAGAATTCTCCATATGAAGGAGCACCCTGACTATAAATATCGACCGAAGAAGAAGAAACTAGCCCAATCTGTAAATACTGTAAATAAGCGTGAATCTACATTTCAGTCTAAGCCTGCCACAACTCCTTTATTATCAACAGCTTTCGCTGCCGAAAGCATCGTCTGTGCTCACAAATCATATCAGTCTGTTCCGGATGAAGCCATTGCTACTGGTTGGTCATACAATGTCTCTCACAAATTAACAAACCCAACTTTATATCAATTGTCTTCAATAGATGCTAATGGTAACAGTTTGGTTAACCCTATGTTACTTTCTCCTAATGGCACAGAAGAGCTTTTATCTTTTTCAGGCTGTGCTTCTCCAGTAATCAAATCACACATCAGTTTTCCACATGATTATACTGCACCTGAAATTCGCCGTTTGCTAGAAAGCGATTGGTGTGACATATAAATAGACTTTGTACAGAACATTTGGCTTTGATTTACTCAGGTATCATCAAATTTATCTTTTGTAGACCTGTATATTTGATACATATTTCTGTTTTTATACTTAGTTTATAAATTTCATTTGCATTTTTCTTTAGTGTTTTTAAACTCCGTAATGTTCCTAATTTTAATCTTAGTCATTGCGTGTACATGTATTTAAGAAGAAGTCCTTGATTTATTATATCGCATGACTCTCAATTTACAGTCAATTCGATAAATATTTGGTTTATTCAAATAAATGTGCTGATTTGAAATCTGCACTTTGGGCGATATTGAATTCGTCAAAGCGAATTGTTCGACCGCAAACTAATGATTTACGTGGGTTTAATTGAAAGGCTTTTGCCAATTAGATGTTTTGCAGATTGGACTTATTGTTATAGTAAAGAAAGATGTAATTTAAGCTCACTAATTGTGGCGCGATAGTTCTGCAATTATCTATTTTTGTTACGAAAAATTGCATAATGTTGAAGGCTGCCTAGTTAATTGTTTTTGAGACTTTGGGCTTTGCGCAAATAAAATGTATTTGCAGATTCTAGATTTATATAAACCTATTTTTTGTGCAATGAAAACAATGCTAATTTTTTGGCTTCATCACGTTAATTTGTAAGAAGGGGTATTTAAATGCGATTAGTTCGCTGTTGCTCGGGTGTGTTCGGCTCTAGGTTAAAGGAATAAATCTTGTTATTTCGATTACGCACACTAATGATTAAATATTTTCCTTAGATTGATATTACGTTGTTGGATTTACGTAGTTCTGCTAATGTTTTGCAAGCTCTGTTGAATGAAGAATTACAATTATAAATACTTAGACCAGCGCTTCTAAACAATTTGTCAGGAGATTTCTGAGATTCTAATATACCGGGTTTTCATAATTCCTGCCTCTTGCGTTTTGTGTGTATCAGGAAAATTTGGATCTTTCAAATAATGACGTCTGCGATTTGCTCTTATGAGTACTATTTGACCTGCAGAAGTTCGAAAATCGTATAAGAATATTTTAAGCTAACATTGACTAAATTATTAAGAATAATAACGCCTTGGCTCGAATTATGTAATTTTTGTAAAAATGAAAGAGTTTAGGCTTATTTTATATTAAATTGTCAATCTCTCAACACAAATAGCAGCTTACAAGATGATTGTTGCTCATTCCTTTATATATAAAGCTGCGCGCTCAACCTTGTTCAATTGAATTGATCAATTGAATTTATTTTGATCGATTAATCCTTTGCACACAAGAATATAAAACCACATTAATTCAGATTTAAACTGAATCTCCTTTTTGAAAAATATTATTTCCTGTTTTGAAAAATTTCTACCAGTACTAAGTGCTGGTTATAAAAGTACAAGTTAATTGATTAAAAAGGCCCATAACCCAGCGGTTGTAGAATCACAAAGTTTATTTTATTGACATGACCATAGTATATCATAGTAAGATTCTGTTTTATATTTTGTCTTTGTAAATTATGGTTTAATTATCTTAAACAAATTTCTTATCATTTAAATATTTACACTTTACGGAAGTAAGTTTTTACTTTAATCATATTAATCTAACAAATCTGATTGTGAGGCTCAGCCTATCGTGTATATCTCTAATGATATCAGTTTCATTCATTGATTATAAGGCAAACATAATATAAAAATAAATAATGAGACCGAGGCGGACAATCAATCAGATAAGAAAATAGATAACAATTTAACAAATATCAACTTCTTGACAGATGCTAAATTTGAAATAGATCGATAAAATTCATATATTGAAAACCACTTGAAAAAATGCTAACTTTGGTTTGTGTTATCTATTGATACTCCTTCATCGCGAAAGATTGGAGCATTTTAATGAATTGCTTTAATCATTTTGATAAATTACAATTTACCTTCTTCAAGCCTTTCATCTCTTTTAAGTTATTTTAATTAGTTTTATCTACTATTTTTTGATTTATTAAATTTTAGATGGTTTAAACGAATATTTATTTTAAAAAATTTGTTCTCGATGTGTTAATCTGATTTTTTGTGTTTAGCAAATTTTTGAATAGAATATCAATAGGGCGCGTAAAAGTGATAATTAAAATGTTTTTTTATGTTCAAGCACAAATGTGAACTGTGCAATTACTTGGTATGGTTGTAAGGGCAAAAATGTAAAAAATACTTTTAGGGTAAAATTTCATTTTTAGGTAAAATCAAGTATTTAACTTTTTTATTTTGTGAAATTTTTTTATCAGGATAAACTAGACGTTCTAATAGTTTTTCACAGATCCGCAAACTTTTATCAAAATATTGTTGTTTTTCTGTTGAAAACTAAACATTATATTTTGTCATTTATAAACAGTACTTTATAACACTTTTTAAGCAATTTCAAGTCGCTTAAGTTTTATCATTAGGTCAAAATAAGGTCAAACTTTCTTATTTTGATGGCCAACTTTTGTAATAAAATACTAATTCAAAAAATAATTGCACCAGATATCTAGCAATAAATCACTTTATCAATAAACGTTTGATGTTCGATTTTTCACAATTTTTCCATATCTCTAGATTGGACTCCGTTTTCCAGCACCTAGTTTCGTCTCTTCATCAATCTCTTAAGAAGCTATGATTGAATCTAGATTCACTCTGGTGGGCATGGCATCGACATTTTTTATTATTCCGAACATGTTAATCAGTGCTGTACTTTTTATCATGAAAAACATTTTAACAGAAAATCAGTTAAAGATGTTTAAGACCTGTTTAATAGATCAATACTTTTTGGAAGATTGACAGATGTTTAATGAATTTCATTTAAAATCCGTTTGTACAAGTAGTTTCAAATCTAAGCGAAAAATATCTTACTTGAAGAAAAACAATGATTGAGGTAGGGCCGTGCGAATCGGTAAATTTCATGTTCAAATCGATGCGGAGAAATTGAATTTTGTCAAGACAACTGCGCACGTTTTTCACTGCATTGTTTGTCTTGTAATAATATATACCAACTGGATTGTTTGACATCTTTAGAAATGTAATGAACTGGTTGTGGTTCCTGTGTGACTCTAAGAGTCGATTGATTTCAATATTTAAATGATTCGAATTGTCAGTATTCGATTTGAAATTCCGAATACACACAACTTATGGTGTGATAGTTTTTTTTTACGTGTACAAAAAGTGGGGGCCTATTTTAATTTTATTTGCTACTCTTAAATTGTTTTAGTGTAAAATTTTAAATTATTAATACGTGTTGCTTCATTAAGTTCGTGTACGCGATATGATAAAAAATATTTTTAGTTGTATGTTCGTAAATAAAGTCTACAATTTTTACAGACCCAAAAATTAATAATCACTTCCTTTGAACAACATTTTGTAACCGGAAGTAGAATAGCAGTCAGTAATTTAAGCCTATGTGATATGAAATACCGGACACGCTGTAATGAATTCTCTCGCTTCATCTAAAAATAAATTTGATAAGTAATAAAACTATTGTGCTATTGTCAAAGAAAATTTATTGCAAAAATAAATGTTACATTCTACAAACTAGTCTTAAAAAGACAATATAAATAAATATACATACAAAAATTGCATAAGATATAAATGAAATTAAGCACTGCTATATTACAAAAATATTATTTGCACATTTTATTCGGATGAAGATAATTTATAAATTCTTTGGATTCGCCAATTGTATTTTGTAAATTTAGCAATGCGATTTTGAGAAGATCTTTGTATTTGGTATTTTTCAGTTTGTCTAATAAGAAGAGAGAGTTTATTTCACTTATCTGTAGCATGAAAAGAAAATGATTGTTTTGCAGAAAATCTACTGTTCATGTTTTGGGTGCGTTCATTAATATGAATATACTCTTTTAGAAAAGTTAAGGACTCTTGATTATGTGCGAATTTATATATAATGCATAACGTTGGTAATCAATGGAGTAAACTGGAGAAAGTATACCGTATTGTACTTGATATTTTTTATAGATTTATGTTTTGGAACATAGTTTAAAGTTCACAGTTCTCAATTGTACGTAGTATTCAACTTGAACTGTTGATTTGATGATAAATGTTGAAATAATAAACTGCAATATTGAAAATGACTGAGAATGAATGCATTTAGTAATTGCTCATGAAATATTTTACCTACACGTCTAATGTGATATTATAACTTGACCCCATTTTCTCAAATTTATTTCAGAAAAAATTATTGAAAGTGAGATCTTCATCAATTTCTACTCCTAAACATTTGAGTATGTGTTTTTCGCTGTATTGTTTGATTACTAATTTGAAGTTCGATTTTCCGTAAAGGAATATTTTTATCAGGAGTAAATATTATGAATTGAGTTTTATTCACATTAATTTTTAAATTATGATCAGAAAAATAATTTGTTAAAGATTCAATATCATTTTGTAGTAATTTAGATGAAATGAAAGCGTTTATATCAGTGTTCAAAAGACATGTATCATCTGCGTATTGATATAATTTTGTATTCCGTACATAACATGATATATCATTACTATATATAGCAAAAAGTATTGGTCCCAATACAGTGCACTGTGGGACCCCCCGATTTGTAGCTAAGTAATTGGAGAAGCATTCATTTAGGTTACCTTGTAAAATTTCATTGAATTAAAAGCTTTGCTAAGATCTAATAATGCTACTGTACTTGTTAACCCTTTGCGCAAATTGTATTTAACCTTTTCCGTAATAGATAAAATTGCATCGGATGTGCTATACCCCAAACCAAATTGTTTATAGAAAGGATACGCTTTTCAGAAATAAATTCATATATTTGAACTGCGGTGTGTAATACACACAGGCCTATAATTTTGCGCGTCTGTTAGGTCTCCACTCTTAAAAATTGGTAGCACATCAGCATTTTTTAATATTGTTGGAAACTCATTATCAATTATGCAATGATTGTAAGCAAAAAGTAAATGCTCACCAAATATAGGGAAAAACTTTTTTATGACACAGTAGGGTATTCTATTTGAACCTATTGACTTATTTACACCAATTTTCGAAACAGCAAGTTTGAGCTCATGATATGTGAATAATCGAAATTTGAATTTTTTAATATTAGAAATTTTTGAGTTTGTGAAGCTATTTTTGTTTTTATTAAATTTGAAATTACCTAATTCTTCAAATGTCTTATTTTAGTGGTTTACAATAAAAGTCTTGTTTTTCGTAAAATGGTTCACAATTTTGAGCTCATCAATGCAAAGATTGGTATAATTAGTAGCACGCCTATCTTTAATTAATTGCTTAGGGTGATGATAATTAGTCCAGTTGACGTCCAGTTTAGTTTGACTAGCTAGTCGGAATAAGATTCAAAGCAATTTATTGCTACAAGAAACTAGTACAAAAAACTATAAACTACAAAAAGCTATTTACAAATATAATAAATATATATAATATTTAAATGTGTGTGTTGTGTGTGTTGTATGTGTGCATTTTATACAAAATTTTCAAATGAATGTAGTGTATTATTGTCGCTAAGTAGGCATTGTCTATTAAAGAGGAATGTTCGCAATTTCTTTCTGAATTTCTTGTAATTTTTTTCAAATTTAATTTCTCTATTTAAATTATTTTATAATTTAGTTGCTGTGTGGTGAAAACCATTAGAATGTTTATCCAAGCATAAAAATGTTTGAGAACGTCATTTAATTTAATATACTGCTTTAAAACGAAATTGCGGCTTGACCAAATTTGAATTTAAATAATATTGATAACATATGCATTTGAATTTGATAATAACGACCAATTAAAAGTTTTAGACAGGAGGATGCGATGTTTTGAATTAATATTTGTAAAGAGAAATGAGCAATATTGAAAGTGTGAAAGGTAGAGTGCATTTATTAATTGTTTGTGGTACATATTTGAAATATTTCTGAGATGATAAAGATACCTAACTCCAGAAGCCATTTTTTAATTTGAGCCATGAAGAATTGTTCGAAGTTTAAATCATTGTCAATCT
>CABFPE010000324.1:330710-344829 GCA_900660155.1 Hofstenia miamia | reverse complement strand
ATATATATATAGTATGTATGTATGTAAGGGTGCATGGAAAATATGAAAGTTTTAGTTAATCTATAATGTATTCATAAACCCAGTAAAAGTTTTGAGACTGTTTTTTGTGATTAAGAAATGCCTCCATGTGCTTCAAGAACATTTTTACAATATTTCCGTATTTTTCATTAGGCTTGTTTTAATTGTATGACTCATTTTCAGCAACGATTTACTATGAAACACAAAAATAACAATCTAAATCAGCCTAGCAAACGAGGCTCTGATTAAATGAATATTTGCGATGAATGATAGTAACAAGTTTACAAAATCTACAAGTTTACAAGAAGAATAACGTCTATGACCATTTTACTTCAAGGGATGAATATTTATATGATTGAAAATGATTGTGTTGTAAACCAAAAATGAGTTCCGGGATGTGGACGCGGATTCTTTTTGACAATATAATCCGTAAGTGATATGAGAGTACTCCAAGTTCGTTGAAAATGTGCTAGAGACCTCGATCTAGTATCTGTCGCGGGATGGTGTATGCATGGCAGCAATAAACCTAGATACCCCCTGGAGTACGATAGCAAGCTGGTCAGCATGGAACGGTTCGCTTGACAATAGCGCTATTGTCAAGCGAACCGTTCCTGCAGGACAGATAGAGGTAGATTGAGTATGAGCGATAGGGTTTGAAATAGTATCAGTTGGAGGGACTCGTTGTCGATCGATGATATCCAGCTTTGTTTTTTATCCAAAATATCTGCCAATCGTGCATTTGCTTCTTTGGCTGCCATTCACGGTAAAAGTTGAGGATCCAAAAAATTATTTTCTCTACTGCACGAATACAAAGGTCAGCTGAAAAAATGAAATTCATACAAATATTTATAGAAAATCAAGGTAATATTAAAAGTATTAAAATAGTTTATTGCGCTGTAGGTTGCTCTCAGTTTGAGAAGTTGAGTGGAAGGATTCTGCTTCATTGAGTACGGATGGAACTCAACGACGTATGGGAGGAGATTTAATGCGAGTATACATTGTAAAGAAATTTTTGTAAAATATGGCAGTTATAGTAAATTTGCTTGAATTAGTATCTAATGCGAGAGCCCAACGACAGTAAAAATAACAGGACAGAACGTAAAAGATTTATTAATGATGACATACGCGGCTAATAAAATATTTAAAGAAGAATTAGAAAACAAAGTGTATGTTTGACACAATGCAGCATAACATCTGCTAACAATATTAAAATTCACAGTATTCATAATAACAGGATACCACAAAGTGAATGAAAATAAGTGGAATTTACAAATATAGGCTTCTTGGCATGATTAATGAACTTTGGTTAAATAATTAAATAATGCCACCATCTGTTTATTGTTGACTAGATGAGAGATTATTTGTACATTTCATTCAATTCCTCTTTAATTGAATAGAATAATGGATTTCATTAATCGTATTTACAGCTTCTATTTGTTTAGGCAAGCATTGGTTGCTCAACTAGACGCTCAAATCTTGATGAATTATAATTGCGCTTTTTTATTCCAGCATGGATTATTCGAGTTATTCATGATTGGAAATACAAGCAATATATGTGCATATGTATATATCCGATAGTTCTGCTGGTCCGGTTGCCGTTGAGATGGGCTAAATGAATGTTTAGCTGAACTTAAATGCCCAAAACGCACATGTTGAAACAAGTGGTCATTAAATTTCAAGTGCAAAAGATCTTGGTAAGGGGCATTTATGATATAACATGTTTTTTAATAAACATAAACCAAGCTTAGCATATTTTTATAAAGAAAGGAACTAAAAACTTGAAAATAGCGAACATTATTTGCCTAAGTTATTAAGTCATTAACTACATACTAATATCCCAAAACGATTGTAAGGGCAGCTTATTTATAATTTTAATGCTCAAGGAGTCCTCAATCTTCTGTAGTTTGATGTACTTTTGTGTTGCCGCACTTACATTAAACCTAAGTTCTTATCCACTTCCTGAGACCTAGTACTTTAGATATCTGGATACCTTTAGATATCTTTGTTTAAAAAACTTGAAAACGTTTTTTTCGGAATAATGTTTCACATTCTAATGTAACATTTTTTTGAGATATAGTCTTTATTCAACGCATTGCAAATTTAAAAGGCTTTTATTTGCTATAGTTTTTCTAAGAAATGCTAAATGGCGCGTTGTTTGCGGCTTATTATTTATAAATATTTATTTGTCTTTAAAGTTTAACTGAATAAGCTTAGATGCCAAATGACTTCAGAAAATTTCAGAATTACTCTTAGTTGTCTTTCTTATTGAGAAGCAACCCGCTCCACGAATCTGTTGTCAACACCAAAAGCGGATTTTATCAGACTACTCTTATGCAGGCAGCAACATTTTCATTAAAAACAGCTGGCTTAATTTAAACAGCTTGTAGACGTGAATTGATTACCTTAATCAATTAATTTGATCTTGCTCCAAACACAATATGACGGCTACAGGTCATTTAGATGCTTCTTCCTCCTCAGAGACACATGTGGTTTAGCTATGCAGAATTACAACATGTTTTTTCGATACTTTGAAATTTCAAATATTTGAAACGCAATCAACTCATTACTTCGTAAAATAATATAGTATAAATATTTATAAAACATCACAAACAAGTTTTGCTACGTATTTATAGCATGCAAATATAATATTTTTTGACTTAATATAATATTGTATTTTATGAATCATCGTTTTGATTATTAATTGCCGATGTTTTAATGACGTTTTACTGATTGTTATTAACTTTTACATGTAAAATGCTTAATGCTTTCTTTGAATATCAAATCGAGGAAATCAGACTGCTATTGGGTTATTTTTCATTATGGTTTATAGCAGGAGTTCTCAGGCTTGCTTGACCGATTTACTCCTCTTAGCATTTGTCAAAATCTCATTCAAATTTTAAATATCCGATGTCCCCTGGAGGTGACTACTATTAACTTACAATATTCGACCCTGGGCATCTCCAGTAGACCTTTCCTCCCAAAGCATAAAGCATCCCCTTTATCCCGAAATTCACCCCTGTCGTGAATTTCACCTTCAATGAGAACAACTGATTTTTAGTGTCTCCAAATGTAACCTTGTGGCCACTGGATTTGAGCCATTGAGTGAAAATAATAAGTACTGAACAAAGACGCTCGCGAATATATTTTTGCGGATTATAGGTGGGGCCCCCGTGAACCGACTACTATTTTGTGTGCGCAGNATGTAACCTTGTGGCCACTGGATTTGAACCATTGAGTGAAAATAATAAGTACTGAACAAAGACGCTTGCGAATAGTTTTGCGTGGATTAGAGGTGGGCCCGCCGTCAACCGACTACTATTGGCTGCGCAGACCCGACAAGGTCGGCTGCGGCGGCGCAGCCGGCTGAGCGACATCTATAGAATTGGATTAGACTGTATAATATTCTAAATAGAAGCACTATAAAGCCTATAGCCTTGTAAAAACCGTATGTGATGCAAGCAGTATTGTGAAACTATCTCCAAAAAGGTTTTTCATGCACTTAGTGGCAATCTGATTAATAGGCATAACCGAATCAATGTTAAACGTCACTAACACAGTCAGTATGCCTTTCCTATAATCTTATTTAAGAAATGTTTATTAAATAATAGGAAGAGCTATGTAAAAAATTCTTTGAGCACAATATTTTTAAAAAAATACCGAGCTAAAACGAACCTCATTTAAAGATTTTATCTGGCGAGCCGAGCCGAACTTACACAAAATTTAAACGAGCCGAGCTTGGAAATGTCGGCTCGTTGACAAGTCTGCTACCACATCAACGACCCGTTTATGACCAGTGCTGCAACCGGTCAGAAATGTTTATTGGTAACCGGCAACCGGTTGAGTTAAGCACTTGCCGTTTATCGGCCGATTAACCGGTGACTGGTAAATTTTTCAATGTATGTAAATTGTAAACTAAACAAATTTGTTGACAAAATAATATTCATAGTATTTTTATATATTATTTATTACTTACATCATTGTAGTATTTTTTTGTAAATATATGTTATTTGTTCTTGCAATACAATTTTACGCTTATTGCCTTGCATCATGTAAAATGTCAAACAAAAGTATCAAATGTACGTTTTTAATTTTTTACAAAAAATTAATATACGCTTTTATTACAACTGCAAGTTTTTCAACATTAATGCAAACTACATACCTTCGCATATTAGTTAATGAAAGAAGTATTTAGAGAAGCGTGCAATTGAAATACAACTGCATGTATTCAGTTGAAAAAATTGAAGTCAATATGATTTTATAGCGGAGAGAATTTGCAATTTTGAAAACAATATGATTTAGAAATTACATTAAAATATCGCGCAAAAATATAACATATTGGTAACTTTCAAAGGCACAATCACCTGCAAATAATCGTGAATTATAATAGACAGTCTTGATGAATGAAAAACTATTTGTTATTATAAAAAAGCTCGTTTTTGCAATTTTGCTGAAAAATTTCCCACAAATTTAAGATATTTTTAGTAATTAGACCGGTAATAACACGGTTCAATTAGCCGGTTAACATGTTTAATCGGTAACCGGTAGATATCGTTTGTCTTGATATAGTTAGAGTTATCAATTCGCTCAGCCCACTAAATTTTCCGGTGGCTGACTGATCTAAAATATGTCGGCGGCAGCAGCTCTGCCGGCTGACGCCTAACTCTAGCGTCAATATTATGGAATATTCCGTATTTTTTATGCCTACCTTGGTAACCGTCATACCGACCACACCTGCTATGTTACCGCATTCGAATCCCGTCACTTTTTGTGAAAACCACTTTCTTCTTCACAAGTGCCATAAAAGTATCTCATCTGATTGAGATCCCAATAACTAGTAGATATGATAGGAAAACTTCGATATTTTCTTTCCACTTCGGCACCAGTTCAGAATGTTAATAGAGGGTGTTTTGTTTTAAATCGTGATTTTTAAATTCAAATATCTCCAGATCTACCAGTCCTATTTTAATGAAACTTTGAATACACAATAAATCGATATCTTGACATTCTCAGCACGGAGTGAGCGCCTCGTTTCTTAGTGCTAGGCGCCGCCCCTGCTCAACATTTAAATCGGCGTGGTTTTGCTATAATTTCGTTTTGAGAAAAATAATATAAATTGTACTTAATATTTTATAGCAACACTAAGATGTAGTATATCTAATATCATACACATATAGTAAAACTCAAGATGTATTTTAAATTTTATGTAAAATCTGTTTTCTGTTAAATTATTTTTGCTTAGTACATGTCTTTTTAGTTTATTTATATAGGAATCATTCTAAAAAAGTGCGACAATCCAGAGAACCGACACTTATTATTTGACGCCATGCAAAGCTTTATCGACATTTTAATACGATGGGTAACGATGTTTAGATTCAAAAAAATGAAATTCAAGTTCAAACCCACAATATGAGAAGAAAAGATTGGAGTTATTAGCAACAACTGTTACAATTGTTCACTTTCGCTACTTGAAGGTTGCATAATATTTCTAAAATAATATTTTAGGAACTCAACAAAATTATAAAGAATGTTTGTTTTTTATTTAACTAAAGCAGTGTCTTCTAATAACAAAACGTAGGTTCCACGCAAAATCCTGAATTCCGAAAACAAACATTAACATAAATCAACCAACTTAAATATAACACGCTGCGAGATTATTTTATGAAAAATAAAACTGCAAACAATAAATAGTTTAAACGTAAAATCTACAATGGGGTTAGTAAAGATGTATGTTACGTCGCTTTTCGGGACAAAATTAAAATCATACACAATTGATGAATACATTGTATTCATTTACTAAATAATTATATACTTGGGCTATCGCCCCCTTAGTTTTTAGACTGTGAACATGCCCATGTCATTTAGTCTCACAATATTTCAAACGTGTTTCTATATTTTTTTGGATTTACAATATTAATTATACAGAAATTTCATCATAAAGCTTGTAATTTGCGTTTGGGATATCAAGAAAAACACAGATTCCCGCCATAAATTCAGAAGTTATACTAACTATTGAATTGACGTAGAGGAAAAAACTGTTCATTTCTTTAGTAAACGCTTTGTTCTCGGTATAGATATTTTTAAAAAAATTTTACATCTAAATTTCAATATGGTGATAAAATTCGGCAGAACTCCAAATATTGCACTTTTTTATATATATATATATATATATATATATATATATAATACAGTTTTATTCTGGTGTAAGGTTGATCAGCTGCTCTGTAAAATGCAGAAATTTGACATATTCTTGAGAATCAAGAAACAGAACTTATTGATGCATTGATTAAGTTTTTGAAACTGTTAGCCAAAGTTTTAGATGGTTACAATTATCTCACATTAAATTTATCGTCACTGTTTCGAGACGTGCTTTACAAGCATATGCAACTAACTCCCAACCATCATGGAGTCATTGCCCAAATATAACGATGAATGTTGCAAAAGTGGGATGATCGATTGCTGTCCTTGCATATTCATATAGCGCAGGTATGTTGGATCCTAACATGGGAAAATTGAAATCTATTGCATACTTACCTCTAAGGCAATTACCCCTCGAAATTTCTGTATTCTCTCATGGTTGAAACCAATACATTCAACGAAATGCTTCAAAGAAGTTCAAAACGTTTTTCTACAAGAACTTCAAAATTTGAATTTTTTTTCCTCATTGACACAGAAACAGTACAGAATACTTTAAACAATGAGATAGCAAGATATATGAGCGCGACTTTCACTGGTGAAGTAATCAACAGGAGAGTTTATTCTTGTGGGAGAAAAATAGATTACACTTCCCAAGAATTAAAAATAATGCCATTTTTGCAATACCTGCCACTGCGGCTGCATGTGAAAGAGTGTGATCCTATAGTGTCCTAATCATTTCTCAAAAAGATCTTCAATGACCACCATAAGCATTATACACTCAATGTCGCTTCATGAGAACTATAACTTTGTGAAAAAAACTATTAATTTAAAATTGTTTTATTTTTTCGACACAAAATTATGGCCACGCCGCCCTCGAAGTGATATCTAACGGCGCCTAGCTCTACCTATTCTGGATAACTTTTTGACATCAAAAAGCAAAGATTGTCAATCCTTAAAATATCAAGTATTCTCCAGTCTGAATTTATGAAATACCTATTCTGGATAACTTTCTTATTCTACTTTTGGCCGGGTCGGGTCAAATATCTTTGGCCCACTTTCAGCTTTGTATTGATTAAGTAATCTACTTATAAAATCCCAAAAAAATGACTTAATCAAAAATTTTTTGGGGTATTTTATCCTTGTATGATCACGTATAGTTCGGTTGCATATTTATTAATATTTTAAACAAATTTTTAATATTTAGTTTTCGACTATTTAACTAAACCAGTGTGGACAAACTCAGCTTGTATGAAATAGAAGTTTGTAGAAGATTGGCGTTTGTTTAGTTGTTAGGCATGTGCTTTTTGTGTTTAAGGATTTTTAACAAATTTTAAAGCGAATTTGGAAATATATAATCAATGTTTTCCGTAAATAAGTTCATTTAGATAAGAAAGAAGGATGAAAACGAAAAACAATTGTAAATTCTAGAAAAAACGCAATGCTGCGAAAAATGATTTTCTAAACATCTCAGACCAACACATTGGTAGCCAATGTTCTTGATTAAGATCTCTTCTACTTCAGTGTTGACATATTTTTGATATACTGAGTGACTGCATCAACTTGATTTTAAAATTATTTGCAAAGAGTTGAATAATCATGGAGTTTATACTTGTGATGCATTCACTTACAGCAAGATGATCTAGATTCAGAATATTAAAATTTATACACATTCTATCAAATGTAGTACGTCGTTTAAAATTCTTTCTTTGTCCATTTTAGTGTTTTGCCTATGAACAAAAAAAACAGCTATCGTTTGTGCTTATCTTGTAATGACAGTACAAAAATTCCTCAGATTTAATAACAGAAATTTACAAAGCTTTTTTCAATCAAAATATTTAAATTTTAATCATTGATGGGTTTGAATTTAGATATCTTGACAGTAGTCGGACGTCATCACCATATTTCTTACGTTATCTAACGTAATGCGTGCTTATTAATGATGTAGCTTTTTCAGTGCACAAAGCCTATTGAGATCTATTCTTACTTCAACATCAATCTGAATCCTTTAGTTTTTCCTCATTTACTTTCCAGTTGACTATATAGTTATTTATCATACACAAGTCATTGAGATTTTAACCATTCCTAATTTAGGAATGTTCATTTGTAACACAGTATTTATAGTCTAAGAAATTGAGTAGTTTTAGCATTATAGTATAACCTAGAAAACAATGTTTGGTTATTCAACTGACTTTATGTTCAAACTGTACTGGATCGGAGGCCTGTCCTATAATACCAAGAAATATTTCATGAAGTTTTTTATAGACAAGGGTGTATATGAATTTGTAAATAATACAAATACGCACTTATAGTAATGCATTTTTTACAGACTTGTTCTTGGATCTAGAGATCAATGGAAATTTCCGTGATCTGTATATGAAAATGCTATTGATTATCTTGCGGATGCTTCGTGGATCCAAACGTTTAGCTCAGTGGTGGTGTTTACTATAATAATTATAGGCAATTGTTTCTGAATTGGATGCAGCAAACGTTAGTATTGATAGTAATACCATCAAAATTATGTGTATATAAAGATGTATTGTAAATTTCTCAGTACATAATTCGAAATGGCTACGGATTTTATGCAAGATACTATGTGTAGCGTTTGCAAACCACTGTTAATAAACTCACTAGTCAGGTCTTCTCCATTTTTTTTACAAATACAATTGATGTAAAATACTAGCATCGCGTACTGGAAAGTAAATAATTTTATGGTAGTATCTCCATTTTACTATCGAAAATATCGCGGTATAGGTAAATACCACAGTATTGTAGTTGGTCTGGAATGCCGCCGAGTCCTATTCATTTTGTAGTAATTTTCATATTTCTCATGTCGTTGTTAAAGTATAACGACTAATCCGTGGATCGTTGGAAATCCTATAGATCTATCCATAAGAATTTCATGGATTTGGATCCAAAAGGAATCGATCTATGGGCAATTCTGATTTTTAATCACTAGGGTGTTAAGAGTTTTAGAACAGGTATTGTTTTATATGAACGTGAATATTATTTTTCTATAGTAATTGATAGAGCCGTCTTAATATCCATTGCCATCATAAATTATGGAATACTACCAAATCTTGTGTTCTTGACACAGCATGGGTTAGTGATTGACATCTACTTAAGTGTCCGACAATGATGTAGGAAATCTCTTATATTTTGGAACATTATTTTTAAATTATTCAATGTAATTACCTCCGCCAAAGAGGTATTGTTTTCGCCTCTGTTTGTCAGCAGGATTACTCAAAAAGTAGATGTTGGATCTTTATGAAAATAATTTCGACATATGTATTGGTCTAACGTGGATCCCTTTAAATTTTCAGACTTTTCGGAATTTCCGGCGGGGGCTAGTCACAATTTTATGCCCTTGCAGTAGCAAAGCCCATTACCAGGCGTTGTATAACGATGTTTTACAAAAATATCACTGATTTTCCTTCAAAGAATTTCTAGGAATTTCCACAAAAATTTCTGAATAATGCGTGCTATGTAGATCGACATCTAAACTACTTACCGGACCCTAGGTATATACAATCCCTTATTATAATTGCATTATCGCATATTGATGCATAAACGAAGTCAAGAGTAGCAATGCCATAAAAAATTATATTTATTGAAAAACCAAGTAGTTTTTCATTTTATTTGCTTTATTTAGCTTAGTGTTTACAGTTAATACATGGATGTATTGAATGTTATATATTTAAAAAGCTCTTGTTTTCTTTATTTAGTTAATGTTTGTGTATGTAGCAATCTAATCATACATACATATCAGTAGTATAGGGACTATATATTTGTATAAAGAAGTTCTTATTTTTAATTTAAATTGTCGTGAACTATTTTCTTGCAACAGCAAGTAAACAAATTTTGGTTTTCTACAATAATTTTGTTACTATAGAAAGTTATCATATTTGATTAAAATTAGTGTTTCTTTGTTTTAGGTTTTTGCCGCATGAGGATCTTACTAAGTGGAAATTCTTAAGAGAAGGAAAATGCCTTTATAACCATAAGGAATTAACCTTATTGTGCAGTAGTTGTCTGAGTTCATTTAAATTTCGGTGAAGTTAATATGAGGCAACTGAGAAGAAATAGGTTGGTAGATTCAATCGCATAAGATTCGTGAAATAGGGTAGAAAAGTCTCTGGATATGTCCCCACTTTCATCTCTGCCATAGATAACGAGTTTTGATAACACATTGAGTGTAGTCTTACACAATATTTTAATGATATATTATTTTCTCAAATTTTTCTTTTCAGGTGACTCGAAACATCACTCCATGTGGTCAACAAGATTATAACTGTACAAGCAGGTCCAAACATTTCTTTGAAGTACAGAAGTGCATTAAACGTTATGGAAACACAGCCTACTACAAGATACTTTACTCGAAGATTCATTATCAATATTTGGTTATGAACACCATCTTTCTACATGTTTTACAGGAGGTTTTACAAATCGTCGAAAACACGCCTGTTTTTCTTCTGCATTTGTTGACCCTTTTGAAATCTGTTCTCTCATTAATGTGATTTATGCTTCATCGAACATCCTTTGGCACTATGCAGTGGTACAATTCAGCAAAATTCCAATAGTACAAATCTAGAAATTATTAAACGCATTCCAAGAAATTTAAGGACTGTTCTATTTCACAACGGAAGACTTTCAAAAACCTGATTTAATGATTTATTCACATGTATATATTTTGCTTTTTGCATATTTTTGTTTTTTAATGCATAAAAGAATTTACAACCGGCTATGGTGATTGCAAACAGCAGTGGAATAAGATCCTATGTGTCACTAGCATTTACCTCGCTTATTACACTAGGCAGAAATTAGCAAAGATTGCATTAAAGAAGTATGTTTCAAATCATTAGTCTGCCACTATTGGACCCAATCTATTCTTCGTTATAAAGATTTAATGAATTTTTATCGCTGTGGACAATAATTTAAATATTTAAAGAAAAATTTATTAAAATTTTAAATATTGTTGACGTTGCAAAAAAGTGGAATAAATAGTTTTACTTGACAAGTTAATATATTGAGTAAGACATCATTAATTAATTCAAATGTGAAACCTTCAATCAGTGGCGTATTCAGCAGGACATGGAATTGCCAATGTTGATTTTTCTGTTAAAAAATTTATTTTCGTAATATGATTAAAACAATTATGATCGAAAAATGAATTTAAAGGTCGATTTTTGCAATATCTTAATAGTCTCCACTGAAATGCCTCCTTTAGAAAATCGTACAATATTCAAATTTTTAAGCTTACTTCATACATATTTAGTGCATGTACATTTCTGAACTTAATTTTTATATTTTAATTTAAGGATACTTGCGAAACTTCCAAATCAATTTTTCATGACATTTCTTTGCAACAAGTTTTTACATTGCAATCATATAATTAAAATGTTGACAAACCATCAAAATTCGATTCATAATTGAAATTTGAAAAGGTGAATAAATCAAGAGACTAAAATCTCTTGATGCAATTTATTTTGTGAACCTTTTTAATCGAATTTGTTGTTTTCATTAATTTTAATGTTTTTTCAAGGTTATCACTATTGATAATATACGTATATATATACACATGCATGTGTTTTAAGAGATTACTATATAATATATTTATACCCAACTCATATTTCCGTACGCATTAGATTTCAACTCAATTTAGCTCTTATGTGCTTCATTCGTTTTGTTCTAACCTGGCCTAATTCTACTATTTGGAGCTGTTTTCAAATTCGGATGAGATGCTAAATCTAACTGATTGACAAACATTTAAAAAATGAAAATAATTAAAATTTTAATGATTGTTGGATAAAATATACCGCATGCTAGTGTGTATATATATATATACACTGTTTATATATATACACTGTATAAAATCATAATTTAGTCTAATGCATACAATATTATTTCTGTCTTGCCACGCGGCCATATGAATAACTAATGTGTTATCTCTTAATAGTTGAAATATTCTGGTAACTAACTTGTTACATAAGGTTTAGAAACTTGTTAATAGTTTTTAAGGTAAACTAATAAATCAATGTTTTGATCTGTTTGTCCATCGTTTATTATCTAAACTTGACAGTCTATTTGTGTAAAAGAGATTTAACCTGCGAAGTTAATTCCATCGATTTCAACCCAGCAGGACAATTTCGACTGCTTGCAGTCCATGCATGCCTTTAACCGCACGCCTACTCGTATATTGTGCCAACATTAACACTGATAATGATAAACTTCCTTGACACATTTCCATTGCTTAATCAAAGCAGCTTAAAGGCTTTGATGTTAAATTAGAAAATGGCATATTTCTTGCGTGCGCAAATAACAATATGAACGTGTTTTCGATTTTGACAACTGTTTGACCTTCAAAAGATAGGCATTAATTTTAATCAAATGTGGTTGCGTTCATCCAACAATTGTGTCCAATATCATTTTAAGATGCAATTCAAGATGATATTTCAGCTTAATATAAATTAGAAAAATTATCAACAAATACTGAATTTGTCTAATGCGAATATTGTTTTTAAGATGAAAAAGATAGGTTTACCGACGTTATCTAATGTTGATAGTTGTCAATGACCGGCACCTTTAGATGTACCTAAGAATTTAAAAATTGTAATTGCGTTGTCGAATTCCCAGAAATTTCGGCTTTCCACTTCATTAACAGTTATTGAAGCATAAAGTAATTTGATTTATTATTCTTTCAATATCATTAATGCCAATTTCAAAGAAAATATTGCAATGTGTAAAGAACTTTATGCTATTATTATTACATAGCAATTGCAAGTTTAGTATACTTATAGAAATTGTATCCGATTTCCGATAGCTACATTACAATTTGTTTGCAGCAATTGATTTGATCTTGCTGTTCATGCTATTTCTGGTGGCTGTTTTAATTTGAATCATAGCGACGATCTACGTCTAGGCATGAAATTTTGTTCATATATATTGAATCTGAAAATCTTAATTCATCGTAATATGGTGTATCAAAATTTTAAGTCATTTATTACAACGTATGAAGTCCCTAGGAAGAACTATAAGAATTTTTAAACAAAATGACAAAATATATTTTAATGATTTGTGGAAATTTGCTGATGTCATTTTGTTGACAAAGACTCAAACCAAATTTTTCGCAACAATCGTTGACCTAATTCTCTCTTATGCAGGGAAGAATCTACGGGGGTATTTCCCTCCCGGGGAAAGATAATTATCCCCCGAAACAATAACATAGGGCTAACATACAATGAAGCAAGCAAAGACAAGAATAAATATACATCTAGTAATACAATTAGAAATAAGTCCTGCACCAATTTTTTGTCATACTCTGGAAGGTTTGGCAAATTTCTTGACGGTGGGCAATGAATTGCACGTTTTTCTCTAGAAAGTTGTTTATTCTAGGCTTCAAGTGAACTAGGTATCTGTGCTTCGTTAGGTAAAAAATTTGTGTTGGAAGGCTTGTTAAAGATCAAAATCATTCCATAGCGAGAAACAATTGCAATCGATTGTGAAATTGATTTCAGGATTCGCAAAAAGTTGGTTTTCAGGCTGTATATATATTGGTTACATTGGCTTTCAAAATTGCCAATGACTTGGGTCAGGTTATCAAAGTTCTCATTGGGCAAAGCATTCTGCAGCCAAATGCCCCATTGGGTAACACAATTTTTTTGCAAACAAATGCGAATTTTTGTAAAAGCTGCATTTTTGAAAATTAACTAATGATTAGGTTCTTAACATATATCAAATTTTGGTCTTACAAATTGAAAAATTAAAAAAAACTTTCTAAATGATGCTAATTTTTAAACAATTTTAGCAATATAATTAAAAGAATTATCGTCAACAATATATTTACTAACAACTAGCATCTTCATGAAATTTACCGCACTGATTTCCTACTATAATTAATGCGATTTGTTTTATAAATGTAATGAAGAAGAAGAAAAATCTATATTCAGAAATTGTTATTGTTTTAACAATA
>CABFPE010000324.1:298620-310595 GCA_900660155.1 Hofstenia miamia | reverse complement strand
CTGACAGGTGCGTTCCTGGCAATGCACGTCTACTCTTGGGTGTCGATCCTGTCTTCCAAGCTCTCTGCTTTACCTAAATAAGTTGAGTTAATTCAGTAGCTACAAAGGTTCTTGCATATTAAATTAGTTTAATAAACCGCACACTTATTACAAAGGAGAGAAAACGGAAAAGTGTCAACTCGGATTCGTGGTTAATCTAAGAAAAGTAATAGCTTTCTCTAAATAACACCCTCATGTTGAGTTGGCATGATTCTACATGGCGACCGTGACAGGCGCTCAAAGAGCATGCACCAAGGAGAGAAAACAGATGGCGTAATAGTTAACGAAAGTGTATGGAGACTTACGAACAAGAATTATACTACGAACTTACGAGCGGGTTAAGATAGTTGTTTCTTCTCGCTCAAAATGAAGAAGTAAACAAGCAAGAAGACGATTAGAAGAAAAGAACCAGGAGTACATATACTGGTGAGGGATCCCAATTTACAATTGCCTTTAGTAATTATTAAAATGGTAAATTCAAGGAAAAAGCAAAGAACTAAAACCAAAACTCAAAGGACACCCCAAAACCAAACAACCCCAGCGGTTGTTAACACATCCCCTGAAAGTCAAAATTCCCCAACAGAGATGGTATTGCAAGAAGACGAAGGTACAGCAATGTTGATAACGGAACTAAGAAAAATAATACAGGATAATAATAACGAACGGCATGAGCTAATGTTACAAATAGAGAATTTAACTCAAAGGATGTTCGAAATAGAATTAGCGAATGCTGAAAAAGACAAACGCATCGAAGAAATCACGTAGGACACTAGCTCTAGATTAACAGAGCAGAGGAATGTCTTCCAGAAACAAATCGAGAAATTAATAGAAGCAAACAAGGAAATAAAAACAGAGAGTGAAAATCTAAAGCAGATGATCACTCAAATGCATGAAGAGAACGTGAATCTGAGAGAAGACAATATTCTGAAGCAACTGCAAATAGACGAGTTAAAAGATAAAATTCGATTGACAACTTTAACAAATGAGGAAGTAAAGAAAGAAAAGGGAAATAGAGTCAAAGTGATTAAAAACACAGTAATACAAGAACCAGTAAAATTAAGTGAGAGTGTACCTGGAGAAGAAGCACAGTCTGAAATATATAAAAATTGTCAGACAGAAGACGAATTTGTTGAAAAATTGGTCGTTAATATAATGAAACAAGTATAAGAGAAATGTAAAACCACAACGGATACAAAGCTGATATATGAAGAAACGATATCATTGGAGGAGGAAGATAGTGAAACACTGGCATGCAAGGCAATACTTCCGAAATTTATGGGGAGAGTCAATAGCTATTCGCCTACTTTTAAATAATGGATCCAAATGTTTGAGATGAGCATGAAGGAGAGGAAAGTTATACAAAAACAGGTGGCGGCGCGGTTTCCTCTATATCTAGGAGGTGCAGCTTACCAGCATTACCTAGTGTTGGATTTAGAGACTAAATCAGACTATAAGAAATTAATTGGAGAGTACCAACGATATTATGACGATGAAAGCTTTAAAAGCCAGTATCGGATGTTGTTAAATAGCTTAAAGATGAACAAACGAGAGGATTTACGAAATTACATGTCACAGGTAGAGAGGTTATTGAAACTTAGCTCAAGAGAGAGCACGTATTCTAAATACTATTTATTTTTGCATATATGTAAAGGATTACCAGAATGTGATTGGCAACAATTTGAAATTAAATGTGATGCGGACGACTCTCTAGAGAGGATGATAAGGAAAGGTTTGGGAATCCAGGTAATGATGGAAAATAATGCTCGAATCAATGAGAAATCATCAACAACGAAAGTGATACCAACAATAGGTAGTGGTACAAACAAAACTAAAAAGGACGATGATGGAAAACTAAAGGAGGAAATTATCAAAATAAAGTTGAAAGATGGTATGGTAAAACGTAAGTAGATTACATTGATACAAAAGGAAAAATATTGGAAGTACCAATGAGAATCGCTAACACCACGTTTTCGCAAACATTTACAGTAATAGATACTGAAAAAAATGCGCTTCCCTATGAGGTAATATTAGGAAATGATTTTTTGACGGATAACAAATGTATCATTGACTACACAAATAGAACTATATCGGTCCAAGAGGAAACATTAACAACTTGCGGAGAAGAGCAAGAAACAGAAACTATAGAATTTCGGTTAACAGAAAATGAGAAAATTCTACCTAATAACTGGAAGATGTGCCAAATAGAGACGGAAAATGATGTTACGTCAGAAGTTATGATTTGTGATCAAAGAGGCATAAATACAAAGAAAATTTCCATACCATCAAGTTTGTGTGTGGTAAAGAATGGCAGAGGCGTAATACCAATGTTAAATGCAACTAACCATACAGTCAATATAAAAAAGGACACGTTGAAATTAAAAGGGAAAAAAGTAAGAACCGAGAAGAAAATGGTGGACAAGGTGATAAATTTGATTCAGGAAGAAAACAAGGAGTACCAAATACCAGAAATAAGCGAAGAGGAGTATCAACACCTAAGCGCAGAAGAGAGAAAACAACTGATAACAATACTTAAAAGACATGGAAAAATTTTTAATTATGGAGAAATAAGTGTGGGGAAAGCGGTTGGAGAAACGCATAAAATCATAACCACATCGGAGGAGCCAATACGATTGCCATGCAGGAGAGTTCCTGAACAGTTAAAAGAACATTACAATACTATATTAAATGAACTTATTGATAATAAGATAATTAGGCCAAGTGAAAGCCCTTATGCTGCGCCTACGGTGTTCGTAAAACAAGGCGAGAAATACAGACTTTGCATAGACTTCCGGAAACTTAACGACATAACGAAAAAGGACGCATATCCACTTCCGAGAATAGAAGACATTATATATGAAGCCAGTAAAAACAAATACTACACATGCATAGATCTTTGCAAAGCGTACTGGCAAGTGCCAATGGAACCTTCGGATATAGAAAAGACGGCATTTATAACACCGTATGGATTATTCGAATGGATGTACATGGCCTTCGGATTATGTAATGCACCGGCTACATTCCAGAGATATGTGACGAAAGTCTTAAAACAGAACAACAGACAAGTCGAAAAAGGGATAAGTGCGTACATAGACGACATACTCATAGCGAGCGAAACAATTGAAGAACATTTTGAAAAACTCGATAGAACGCTAAACATCCTGTATAAAGCGGGGTTACGAGTAAATGGAAAGAAATGTGAAATTTTAAAGGAACAAGTCGTATTTTTGGGAAGGCAGATCCGGAAAGGAGAAATTCGGATGAAGAACAACGCCAGAGACATGATTCAGAATATTAACAGCCCGAAAACAAAAAAGGATCTACAGAGAATTATGGGTTTTATTAACTACTATGGTTCTTTTATATCGAATGTAGCACATAAAACCGGAAAAATGACAGAACTGTTAAAGAAGAACAAAGTCTTCGAATGGACGTGGAGAGAACAGGAACAGTTGGATAATATAAAGAATGAGTTAAGCCAAATGCCTTCACTAAATACGCCAGACTATGATAAAGAGTTTATTCTTGATTGCGACGCAAGTAATGTTGCCATAGGGGCATGCTTGGGCCAAATCAAAGACGGCAGAGAAGTGCCGATACAGTTCTTTAGTCGAAAAATTTTAATTGGATTAAAAATTGAAACCAACATTAAAAACTGTTCCTATGTAACATATCAAATGATAAGCAACGATGATTGAACATACATTGAAAGTCTTCAGGAATTTATTGAAAAGAACTAAAGAACGTGGAAATCGCTAGACAACTTCAGATCACTTAAAAATTTGTGACGCGAGTTTTTCTTATACAGCGTTAATCAAGTAAATTTTCATCATTTATTAATTGCTTGAACCTTAAAGGAAAACGGAAGAGCTACATCATGTTGCGATTAATATCATCACAAGAAATAATTCTTTGAAACATTTAAGGTCCATTTTAATTTGATATTAAGTTTTCTATAAAAAAACATCGTTTAGATCAGTAAATAATATATTTGCATAATTAGGTGACTCATAAATTTTTGGAAAGATTGAATTATCATACAGGCTGGTACTATCATTAACATATTTCTTATACACATAGCCCATTTTCGCGTTAAAAGTTACTTCTAAATCCTTTAAATTTTCTACAGTTAGAACCTTACCATCATTGAGATTAAGAGTTAATGCTGAACCATCGTAATTAGCATATTATTACCTCACATATAATTAATAATTGTGTGTTAATACAAATATTATACATTCATACCTACTAATTTACTCGAATTTTGCTCGGACGAGATAAAATTTGCAGAGAAGCTTTTTGCAATTTTAATCCTGATATTTGTTTGATTGCTCTACTGAACAAATTATTTGCCAATTGAATATTGGTACTATAATAGTGCAAATAATAGCTTCAACAGAAACTATTTTTAATGCATAGTCGTTTGCTTAAATACCATCACTACCTACGGCAATTACCCCTGTCGATTAAAACAAATTTAAATGAGATGACACTAACATGTATCCCATGGTCCAGCATTTGATGGAACAAGTTTCTTAAGCAAAAAAAATAATGAATTAGCATTTTATTAAATATTAGTAAGAATTACATTCACATATTATGAATCCATTTAAAATAAAGCCGCATCCAGTTGCTGTCCCATAGTAGCCGGCCTTGGAACCACAAACATTGACTTTGCGCACGGCACGCCTTATTGGGTTTGGATGATATATCTACATAAACAGAACCGAATAAGATTAGTGGTTGCACCCATTGGCTTTCGACCATCTGATTCACTGAACACTATGTATGGGGAGAATTTCAATTTTTTTTAAAACAACTGAATTTTCAATGATAAAATGTTGTTTTTTTAAGTACTTCAGACACAACAATACACTCTTTTACAAATTTTCAATAGTATGTTCGAGCACATTGATAAAGTAGATGCATGAATATATTATTTTTTGCAAATTGTATGACAGACTTGGGAAATCTGCAAAATCGTTTTGTCCCTTTACAAATAAATAGCCAGTTTAAGGTTAGGGAGGAGTGGGAATGTTATTGATTTCTTCAAATTCACGTCTCACTTATATATACTAGAGGTTTTGAAATTCTTGAAACCATTATAGGCGACTGCTTCTGCTGAAACCCGAAAAGCTCAGTGTCAATATTTTTCTCGGTTCAGTTTTGAGTGAAAACATCGACTTCGTGGTTTTTCAGTACACAGCCGAGCAGTAATTTTAATATTCGAACTAATTGTATAAGTAATCACTTATTATTAATAATTCCATAATTTCTAACAAATTTTCTATCTCTTTTTATAATTTTATTTTCTATATTTGTTTTACATCCTCTGCTCTTTTATGTATAATTAATCTTTATGATTGGCTTACGAACTTCTTGATAATTGTCACCATTAAAAAAATATCGATGTATCAAACCCTTGATCATACATTTTCGTAAGTAAACGTCACTAAATTAACATCAATAGGCTTATTGTAATATTATGACATGAATGTTTTTTTCTTTCAACCAAAATATGTAGTGTTAAAGATTGAATTCAATTAACCTTGATTTTAACCTCTTCGCATAATCCCATAAGGCATGTGAGTAACATTATTATACTTGTAAATTTTGTTGCTAACACGCCTACATCAAGTTATATTTTGAAATCTTTTTCTAGATAGAGTGGCTATATAAATGTTGAACTCGTATTGGAAAATTTTTATAACTATAATTATTTTCATAGCATTCCTTACTTACATATATACCAAAAATGAATTGATCTCAATGCCATTATCTCAATGAATTTTGCTCTAATTCTGTCACATTAAGCATTCTGATTTCACTACATAACTTCTATTTTACTCAAATTAGCAAAATGATAAATCATATTCGGAAACCCGTTTACGCAAATTCTTCAGATGTGCTTGAAGTCCCATTAACATTGGATCAGTAAAAACCCATGTAACTAGATGTTTCTGCAGAATCCTAGTATATAAGAATTATTACGTAAGGAAAAGATTTGTTGACCTAATTCGAAAGATCATAGTAGTAATGACCAGAAAGTTTCTAGAATGGATGTGGTCAAGGCCTCTAAAAATATGACGACATTAAATATTGATCAAACTTCATTTATGGTTATAAAATTAATATTGGCACAGAAAGTTTTCAATCGAAATCTAAAGAAAAATTGTTCTTGAGACCAATAAAGTGTAATATGTGGCCGTCAACTGATTAATAATATTTCCAGATGATGTCAATGTTTACATGAACAAAATGACACGTTAAATTAATTCAACATGTATTTCCAATGAAATGCACAATTATAATATTAAGTTCTTTGGTACTATCGCACTTTTAAACTTTAACAAAAAATTAGAGATTAATACTTTTATTAACTTATGAAACAAAGATAATCATGAACTATTTACAACGATATATATTATTTAATAAATTCTAATACTCTATAATTATAACGTGTGAGCTACTTTCCTTTCCTCGTAAAAGACAAAAATTTATATGTAACAAAAAAATCAATGATTATTTACAGTAAAAAAGAAAAAGTGGAAATTTGTACGGTCGAAAACATTTAAGATAAATGAAAATGTCAATTGGTTAAATACAATGCAATAAAGAAAATCAAGAAGAAACGAAACAGAGCTAGAAGCTGTAACAGAAACAGAGTATTACAAGTTAAATTAACAACAATATCTACTAATAAAGATAGTTGTGTTCAAAAATTGTGTAGTGCTTGCAGTGGTGCACTCAAGATCAAAGGCGTATGAGCAATGGCTGTGGCTATCTTCATGTGAAGTGCACTGATCTTGGTCACACTTCTCGACGTGACACTAAAGATCATAAATGCCAAGGCTGCTGTAGTTCCTCCAAAAGCCTGACTCAGCAACTTGCTGGCCTCAACTTATTGAACACTTCATCATTCTTTCATCAGATATTCCTGTGATCAAATGTGTCCCCAAATGCGCTAGAATTCAAGTAGCTTGTTGTCATTCATCTGTCATAAAAAATGTTGCAAACTACCCTGAAGATGTCAAGAACTGGGTGCTTCTTCTAGTATTCCCTAAAGTGTGCCTCACCTCTGAGAGCCGAGGAGGTAAGCGTAAGAAAACAAAAAATTTTCTGAGAAGTGTAGTCATTATGGATTATCTGCATTTCAAAATGTTTACTCCTCCAAAACGTAAACCCAAATTTTTCTAGGAGTTTAGATCTTCCTAAAGCTGTACAAAATAGAGTAGTTTGACGTTAAGGGTGCCAATAAAACTTGTTTCATCATTCGACTATATTGCTGATCCAAGACACGAAATAGCTTCAGAGATGAGAAGCAAACACCCATACAGTAGACCCCCAGTGGTTGCCATTTCCGAGTTTGAATCATACTTAGTGAGCACAATCCTTGTCAAAAAGTGCTTGATGTCGTTTCCCTCAGGCTCAGCTGGTAGACCTGATCAAACAGGACCACAATTACGGAAAGACCTGGTTACAGAGGACAACAAACAGCAGCAATCAATCTTTGTGTTGCTCTCAGGGAGTTTGTTAATGTAGTTTTATTTGGTAAGGTTCCAAATCTCATCAGATCGTTTTTTTTCGGAGCAAATTTGTTTGCTCTCAAAAGAAATCAGCAGGTTACCGAACCATAGTAGAAAGAAACACACCTAGTCGTCTTATAGCAAAGTGCACTGGTAGGTGTGTAGCATCTGAGAGAAAGAGGGAATTTGGTCAAACCCCGTTGGGGTCCACTACTCCAAAAGAAGCAGAAGCTCTGGTTCACGCTGTTAGTTCATACCTATCAGCAAGAACTCTCTCTGAAAGCAATGTCATGCTAAAAAAAGACTATAAAAATGCTTTTGACAGCTTAAGTAAGCAATGTGGGATACTACTATCAAAAACCATCCAAAACTTTATCCATTTACCTCATCTTGCTATGGCGAGCACAGCTTTCTGTTTTTTGGTGACTCAGTCATTTCAAGTGATACCGAAGGTCCACCTCTTTTCTAATGGTATCCAATCATTTGTTGAAGGTTTGGTGAGCGTGCTCAATCTCAGATACATGGATGATGTTAGTGTTACTGACAAGGCAGAAACAGTACTTAGACTCTTAGATAGGGTCATTGAGTTTTCTGGGGCCATTTATCTTGAAGTGAATGCTTCCAAATGTGTGCTAGGTTTTCTTGGAACTCCCATTTCACAGCTCCGTTCGAAAATCTTGAGGGATTTTGAAAGTAAATGTCCAGGCATCAAAATGATGGCAGTAGATCTCATAATTCTTGGTTTTCCTATAGGTCTTAATGCCCAGTACAAACTTCTTGAAATTAAGACAGCTGATTTCAAGTGCCTCTCAAGCAACTTTTTATTGCTAGAAGCTCATACTGCTTGGTTTCTTTTGAAAAATTGTCTAAATATGCCAAAGCTTACTTCCTATCTGCATACTGCTCTATGCTCCTTGCTCAACGGCGACCTGTTAGGTGAGTATGATTGAGTCATAACTCAAACTATAGAACATATTTCTAACGTCGCCTTAAATGCCACAAGTCTTTCTCAAGCCAGACTTCCTCCAAAACTTGGTGATATAGGGTTACCTTACACTGCTCTCATAGCACCCGTGGCATTTTTTCCCTTACAGTTTGCCTTTAACAGTCTGGTATGTTCCTTGCTTGCAAATGTTGTTCATTATGACACACACTATTTGATTGAAAGCATTCAAAGCCAGAATGAGGAACACTCAATCAAAGTTAACTACAGCATTTCTATTATGTTTAGTTTAAAACAAGATCAAGAAGAAAAAATTCGATAAGTGAAGACAGATTAGAATCTCATCTGCTGACATATCTGGGTGAGGCAGCTTTTAGTACTTGGAATAGTCCAAGTTCTGCTTCTTGCCTTTCCGACCAACCCACTGAACAAAAAAGCTGGATTTAGGTTGTCTAGATTTTCGTCGTCTCAGTGGTACTTTGAGCATATCAAGGAAAAGTAGCATGCGCATGGCTAAATGTTTACCCTTCTTTGAATCTGTCACAAAATGACTAAGCTAAGCCTCAGGACTGCTGTAGCAGAGACTCTGTAGCAACGTTTGTGACCCCCATACTTTTATTTGTGACTCATTTTTTATTCTGATGGGAGGCAGGGCCTTTCGTGCAAAAAGACTGCTTGTCGCTTCTCGTCGCAACACACTTAATGATATTATTAAGCGAGCTCTCAATTTTATTAATGGTGGGAAAGTAAGTTGAAATTTTTATTGTGCATATTTTCAAAATGATTTAAAACTTTTTGATGATATGCATATGAATAATGAAATTATTAACAAATTTAATGAACTAAAGAACTTAGTAAATTGTTCAAGAGGCAAGACTATAGATGATGCACTTTTATTGAGCCTTGAGTCTATTTTGTCAAAACTCTAAAGTTTATTGATATTGGGAAATAATGTCAGTCATAATAAATAAAGCTACTCCAATATTGTGAAAAAAAATAAATTCAACCGAACAAGCAGTTATTATATTAAATGTTCAAGCAAAAATTTAGCAAATAAAGAACCTATAGCAAGCAGTGACGTTTCAAATGTTACTCAAGAAATTCTTAGAAAAATTCAAAATACTAAAGATTTCCCTAAGATTAAAAAGATATCCCCAAATAAAAATAATGAACTTGTTTTTGCATGGGAATCTAAAGCTGATGTTGAGGTTATTAAAAATAATATTGGGAAAAATAAGTCTTATAATTTTGTAGAATGCAAAAAGATTCTACATAAACTAAAAATTCTAAATATACAGAGTTATTTTTAGAAAACTTAAGTGTACCTGAAATCAAAGAAAAACATTAGTTGAAAACCCAAAGTTGCAAGATTTGTACGGTTTGAAAGATTCAATGTTTGATATATATTTACACAAAAATTAACGAATACAGCAAAACCTTAATTATTTTTGTCAAAGTATCCCCAAAAATATGGAAATTCTTGCCTGACAACAGCATACATATTGGTCTGTAAGGTTATGGAACATTTCATGCACGTATGTGTATTAACTGTGGAATGTATGGACACTCAATAAGTGTTTAAGAAAATCACATCTATACAAATTGTCTAATCCTTGTAAATATACATGTATACATGTGAAAATTGTAGCACTTCATAACCTGACAAATGCAATCATTCTATTTTTTTCAAAAGATTCTCTTATTTATTTGTACAACATTAAGGTAATCACAGAAAGTGATTATTGACTAACACAATTAGAAAACGTACATCTTCACGATCCTTATCTAATTAAATCTAATTTAAACAACTCCTTTCACACCAATTGAGGGAATTAAATTCTTCATTAATTGATATTATCACATATGAAATAGATATCTGTAAAGTTAGTGAAACTTGTTTTCAGTGTAAAATTTCTGAAAGTTATTCTCAACTGGTTGAGAATCTTTTGGAAAGATAAGAAAATTTCGAATAAAAAGCACAGAGGTTGTGATGTAATTATGGTAAAAGCAATATTGAAAGTAATCTCGTAGTATTTGCTGCGGCAATTAATAAAGAATGTACAATCTATCAAATTTACCGGTTGCTAAGAAAAAGGATGTGCAAGATTGCTTCACTGATTTTATAGAAAATTGAATTTTAAGTAACCAGGCCTTATTTTTATTATTTGCGGTGACTTTAATGATCTTAATGCTGATGAGCTGTCAAGTTCTATCTGCATGATAAAACTCAATCATAAAATACAAGAAAATCAAGAAACCTAGACGTTAAAACCTCTCATCCAAGTTTATATATAAATTGTTATACATTTCAAGCTGGGGTCTCTACAGATCATCTTGGATTAATAGCAGAACCTTCACGTATAACAAGTATAAAAAAAGTGACAATTTCATTTCAAATTATCAATGGAAAAAACTAAATTGTTTATTCAATAAAATAAATTTTCAAGTTCATGAAGAAATTATACAGTACGATATTAATGAAGGAACTGCATTATTTTGTCAGACAATGAAGAATTGCATTGACAGAGCATGACCAATCTTAATGTTAAAATGGCCCTGGTCATGTTTCATAAATTACGAGAACACTTACAGAGCAAAAATCAAAATAAACATTTGAATTAGGGACAATTTTCGCAAATGAAAGAAACATTGCAAACACTAATTATATTTTCAAAATTCAGGTTTTTTTTATTTATCACAAAATTGCAGTTTTACGCAAATTTCCTCCAATTTTGATAGGAGATAGCATATTAAAAAGTAAACAGTAGTTGTTTTTTCACATGGATTTTGAGGGCAGAAAATTTTGTTTGAAGTATTTTAATAAAAACGATCGACAACTTATATTCGATTAAATTTTTATAATTACAATCATTCAAAATCATCTATACATTTAAAATTCAAATTATTTAGTTACTAATAACCAAAATTTCTCATGTTAAGAATACTAAAGTTCAATTACGCATTGAATTATGTAGTTTGTCTATATCCTCTTCACAAGTAGCTTCATTCGTTTGCAGTCTCTGCACTTTATCAAACATATGTAATTGTATGCGAGGATTGTTTTCTATATATGTGACATGTATGTGATTTCCGCAACTAAGTAATAAAGCAATTTGAATGAAGGAAATGTCATAAGTCCAGCTTTATATAATCCTCGTTTCGGTGCACATGGCAGCAATGGAGTTTTCTATTGGAATGATTTCTTTGAGCGCTCTCGAACCACGCAGACACAATATTGTGCTTCTCAGAAGTGCAAAGCTGATTTCAGTTCTGAGATGCCTAATTACATCTGAGAATGACTCTTTCCTCTTCTCCGCTACTTTCAGAGCAATTTGCTTAATGGTCTTATGAGTTGAGCGGCTGCATCCTCCAGTCGTCGCAAAGATCAAGGCAGTGAAGGAGCTATGCTCAACGTTGATGATTCGTTCTTCATATTTTGACTTTTTGAGCCCCTCGTGATATCCATATGC
>CABFPE010000324.1:272920-295432 GCA_900660155.1 Hofstenia miamia | reverse complement strand
TTACTTACTTACTTACTTACTTACAGAAGTGAGACTATGATCACAGCATTTACATAAGGTATCTATGGCACAACCAAATTTGACATTAGTCATTATGTTTAGAGGCAATATCTAACTTTTGATTTTCTAGAACAATTTCTTAGTGCTAACTGATGTATGAAGCACAAGTAACCCTTTTTTTTTATCTCACAATGATGATGTTTCTTTGAAACTATTTTGTGTTATATTTTGATTTTTTATAATACCAAACTAGTCAACTTACTATGGTTTTTGATCTAATATTTTCTTTCTAATTATTGCTAAAAGTTGGCCATAAGTAACAGAAACATTTCTTTTTTCAATAACTCAAACGGCCAATTTCAATGAAATAAAATGCAATCGATAGAGGAGAATCTAGGATTTTATTTGTTAATTATTAGACCAAAATCGTTTCATATTTGACGAGAAAATTTAAAAAAACGAAAAGTTGTATTTTCAGCACAAAAATCACTGATCACATTCAATGTGCTTTCCGTCATTGTCAACGCACTTGTGCAAACGAGGTGTGAATTCCTGCAGAGCTTTTACCCGCGTTTCTGCAGCAATAAAAAAACGCTGCTGATTAGTATAACTTTGAGCCATTCAAAAATTTAATGACACTGTTCCTTAAAGAATCTCCTAAAAAGATGCACTGGACTGTATTTAAACTGCCTTTGAGTCGCATTAAAAGTTTATCGATCTCAATTTGAATTTCTTGCGATTAAACATTTTTGGTTAAATTTTGATGTGGCATAAAAGATCACGAATCCGATTATTCACTCAAACTGAATGATATTTACGAATTCAAAATACAACTTTTCGTTTTTTTAAATTTTGCTCGTCAAATATGAACCGATTTTGATCTAATANGTTAAAATGAAATATATATATATATATATATATATATATATACAATAGTTCCCCGCCTCATAGAAAAAGCTGGGTGCACCCCTGAAAACAACCCATATATTTGGCGTGGATTTCAATAAAATGCATCATTAAATGAACTTTAATGAGGTAGCAAAAATTATTTGAAATAGATACAAATTCCAAAATAAATATTATTTCAAATAAATTTAATATCTAACAAAAAATATAAAATTTATAAAATTCTCCGCAAGTAAGAAATTACTAAACTAATTTGCAAAATGTGTCTGTACAAAAAATATACTTCAATCATAAAAATGGCGAAGCAGTTGGATCGACTTGTTTAAATAAATCCTTGATTGACGAAGTAGTTGAAAAGTCCACTTGGATTGGCTCTTCATTCGAAGAGTTAGTTTGTCTGTCGTCAGGTGATGACTGAGATGGGTCAAAATCAGGATTACTTCTTCTATTTTTGTACTGAGATAGAGATATTGATTTTAGGGAACGCTTTTTTAAGTTTTGTTTTTCATCTGATGAATCTTCACTAGATGTGGAGACCGTGTTATTACCTAATTCTAATTGTGCGGTTATGTCAGGTAAGTAAACAGAGGAATCCGACGTCTTAGGAGACGCCTGGGGTTCAGATTTGGGTAATAAGTCATTTAATACTGTAGGAATAGCAACTGGCCTAGAATCAATAGGCGGTTTTAATAGAGGTGGTTCCATTTGAGAAGAATTTACAACAACTTTTAGATCAATATCAATCAATGGCTTCCATATGGCGAGAGTGTTACATTTAATTAATGGACCATCCGGTGGTTGAATTCCAGGCAATGACGGTAACAATGTGNACAACTTTTCGTTTTTTTAAATTTTGCTCGTCAAATATGAACCGATTTTGATCTAATAAGTAACAAATAAAATCCTAGATTCTCCTCTATCGATTACTTTTTATTTCATTGAAATTGACCGTTTGGTTGCTGAGTTATTCAAAAAAGAAATGTTTGTTACTTATGGACCACCCTGTACTTTTGAAGTACTGAATGTAGTATTTTCAATTTAATGCCCAGGTTTTATTGATAGTTTCTATTCTAAGATACCTTGATCTAGCAAGCCGAAAAATTGTAGAAAACTATTCTTAAAAATTCTCATGAATTGGAATTAAGTACGCTGGAGAGGATTCAGGCTGGGCAGAGATTGGCCTAATATAAACATTCATTATGCATGTTCTGTTTGTTAGGTTCAAATGAAATATATATATATATATATATATATATATATATATATATATATATTGGAATTAAGTGCGCTGGAGAGGATTCAGGCTGGGCAGAGATTGGCCTAATATAAACATTCATTATGCANTATATATATACAATAGTTCCCCGCCTCATAGAAAAAGCTGGGTGCACCCCTGAAAACAACCCATATATTTGGCGTGGATTTCAATAAAATGCATCATTAAATGAACTTTAATGAGGTAGCAAAAATTATTTGAAATAGATACAAATTCCAAAATAAATATTATTTCAAATAAATTTAATATCTAACAAAAAATATAAAAATTTATAAAATTCTCCGCAAGTAAGAAATTACTAAACTAATTTGCAAAATGTGTCTGTACAAAAATATACTTCAATCATAAAAATGGCGAAGCAGTTGGATCGACTTGTTTAAATAAATCCTTGATTGACGAAGTAGTTGAAAAGTCCACTTGGATTGGCTCTTCATTCGAAGAGTTAGTTTGTCTGTCGTCAGGTGATGACTGAGATGGGTCAAAATCAGGATTACTTCTTCTATTTTTGTACTGAGATAGAGATATTGATTTTAGGGAACGCTTTTTTAAGTTTTGTTTTTCATCTGATGAATCTTCACTAGATGTGGAGACCGTGTTATTACCTAATTCTAATTGTGCGGTTATGTCAGGTAAGTAAACAGAGGAATCCGACGTCTTAGGAGACGCCTGGGGTTCAGATTTGGGTAATAAGTCATTTAATACTGTAGGAATAGCAACTGGCCTAGAATCAATAGGCGGTTTTAATAGAGGTGGTTCCATTTGAGAAGAATTTACAACAACTTTTAGATCAATATCAATCAATGGCTTCCATATGGCGAGAGTGTTACATTTAATTAATGGACCATCCGGTGGTTGAATTCCAGGCAATGACGGTAACAATGTGCCTGAAATGGACATAGGATACAAACGCGATTGAGTGTATACAGAACCGTCTAAATGTTGCTTAGATCTACGTGGATCAATTGTTAAATGTAAATCGCTGGTGTCTGTTTCTAAGGGAATATTCCTACACTGTCGAATTTGAGGAGAGCCTGGAGTAGTTGGCGCTGAATTATTGGATGTCGATGGCGTCAAAGTAGGCATCTCTATTTTCAATCGAGGCCTTGCGTTAGCATTTGTAGTACCTTGGTTAACAGACTGTGATGTTTCAGCTTTATACCGAGGATCTCGTGGATCACGCTCTGCGGTAGAATCTCGTTGAGCCTAAATGGCTTATGATTTATAAATTAAGGCATGAAATAAAAACTAATAACAATAAAAATTGTGAATATCACATACATTTACATGCATACTTTAAGTCTTATAATATAAATAGAAACAAAAATAGAATAAAATGCTATTACCGGATTATTTTCGTCAGGTGCAGGCTCTTGTTCTGGTTGCTGTATTGACATATCGGGCACCTGGTTAGGTAAACGAACAAATGGAATTCTTTGAAGAGGAACAGCTGGCATGGGAGGATACACATGAGGTGGAGGTCCAATAGGCACTGAACCATGAATTGGAGGGCGAAACTGGTTAGTAGGAGGAAATCCTGGTTGACCATGGGGAACTTGATTTCCAGGGAACGGCATGGATCTAATAACATATATATTAATTTAATAAAAATATCTAACTTCTTGTTACAAGGAAATATACCAGAGTTGAAAGCAGGCCTGACACGGCGAACAATTCTCGACAAGTGAAAGATACACGGTCCGAATTCTTCAGACCAGTCCCAACAATCAACTATAACCTCAGGTCCCTTTTTACCCATGAAATGTCTCAATGATCCCTTTTCAACAAATTATTTATATTGTTAAGTCAGTCTGACCAAAATAAATGTAAAATTAAAATATTATTAGTTTTCGATTAATACTATTTGCCATGAAAATGTCTAAACTCTCGAGCAGTAACCATCGCTTTTCTGCCCATTCGTTCTATTGGTTTTCCTGATAAAAATGCATTGCAATATTTATTTTACAATGGAAATAATATTGAGTTCGTAACTCAAATTCAAGCCAAATTTATAAACTAAGCACTGCTATCTTCAATTTGCAATGAAATAATTTACAATCAATAACAAGAAAACAAAAATATTTTGAAACCATACAAATTATGACTTTAAAATTTAAACCGCACATTACTACATTTATTTCCAGTACAAACTGACTTGGTTTGACCGAAAAATATTGGCCAGCTTCCATCTCTAATATAAAATGTATTCTTACTCAGGTGGTGGCATTATCGGAGGTGGTTGTATAAATTGATTTCCTGGAGGAACACCACCAATTGGCACATGTGCAAAAGGAGGAATTGGAGGATTGGGAAAACGATTTCGTGGGGGATAATAGCTATTTCTTGGGGATTGCGGAAATCCTGGTCGACCCCCAGCGTAAGGTCTTTGTTGATTGAAATGATTCCCAGGTGGTGGCACAGGCCTATATTCTTCAACAGTTAGTTCTTCATTACATTCGCCATTCTCATCTAAATGAATTCATTGGAAATAAAATTTGAAGTTAGCGATAAAATAAAAAAACATTTAAGCATACTGCCATTGGCCTCCTCATTTCGAGGCCAGTTTGTAAATGCGGGATTATTATCCATTAGGCCCTACCTAGCTAAGATGAACAAAATTTGTAAAACCCTAAATGCTTTGCTAACAAAAATTCGTTAGAGTTACTCCAACCATTCAATGATGTCATTTTTAGTTCTCGATAACCAGCCAACAATAAAATGTTAAATTTTCTTTCTTATATATTTGTAAAAATAATGCGATAATAAAATTTTCGCATGCAAAATGTATTTTAGAAATATTTCAAAGACAAAAATGAATTCATCGAATAAAATATTCCAGACTATAAGGAGTATTCTACCAAATTTTTCACAGGAGATTACCTGCGATAAGCTACAAACAATCTCAAGGGAAAATCTAATTATCCAGATAATATAATACAGCCAAGAAGAACTGTCAGCTGAACTCAAAACTATGAAAAATCGCTTAACATAGATGATGCAAGTGGTTTAGAAGGCATGATTAATCTATCAATCTCATCGAAATTTTATTTTCGAAGAAAAAATGAATGGTGGTTAAAGTGATATTGGTGGAATGGTTTTACTGTTCGCTCCATTACATGAGAATAGCCAATGGCATTGGGCATCCAGTTTTCAATTATTTGCTCAATTGCTCAATCGCGCAACATACCTAGGAAACATATTACAAAGGAAAAGACTGTTCGTCAATATTCAATCAAAATATGCACAATACAATTTTAATGTTTGAATTGAATTACCAATGCCTTCGTTTTCGAAATGCATTTACTGCACACAACAGAAGTTGTTCACTTTAGTATTACCCGAACGTGGAGCAGAAGCCTGAAGAAAATGAAATTTTAAGCAAAACGAAAATCTCTAAAACAATGAAATTAATTGTAAATATATATATAATGGGCATATCTACTAATAGAAATTTAGCCCTCGACTTGGTATATTAAAATAGATCCTCGCCTAAAATGGCCTTGCTTAATGTAACAGTCACTAACACAATCATGCTTTATCAACAATCACAATTAACGGACAAGAAGTTAGACGGACATTCACGAAATGCGGCATGTTGTCTTGGAAAAGGAAGACTATTTTCGAATTCCTTGTGAAATTTTGGCCGAAAGAGAAACCTTCCGCAGCATGGAAACTATCATCGGACTACGTTATCAGCCAAGTACGGGTTGTGCAAAGCAAGCATGATAAATCAGCTAAATTATACAATTAAAGTGCCACCAATTGACGTAAAGACTGCGATATTACATTTTCCTATTGAAATAGAAATATTTATTGAAATGCCGAAAATGTCAAACTCGATAGAAAGGAAATCACAACATTGAAACTCAACCGACGCTAATACAAGGGAACCACAATTCGAACATTCCGTCAAATGACTGGAATGTTGCATAGAATGGGATTCTACTAGTTTATGATTGATCCTTGTTTCTCAATTACAGTCTGGAAGATTCTATTTGTCAGCATATGAGGAGGGGAATGGAACGAGGTGAAACAAATGAATTGGAATTGTATTAATCATATTTAAAGTCGTTTTTTGAAGTTATTTTTTCAGATATTTAATAAGAAAAGCTAAGTGAACTCTTGTACAAAATTCAACGAGATTAGAATCAACAAAAGTCCTCATTACCCTGCATTCGGATTTTCCTAAATGATTGATAAAACGTGCGCATGTTTTGGCCCTATGTGAAGATAAATTAGTAGCATTCGAATTAAAACACAAATATATTATTCCTAAATTAATACAGCTTCTACAAATAATATTATATTACCCGAAAGTGTTGAAGATGAATCATTTAAATATCAATTACAAGAATTGAGAAATTGTTATGCATCTGTTTCAGCTTGTGGGGAATTTAACAATGATCCCGTTAATATTAGACACTACACATTAACAAACGAATTCAGGGGATTGAAATCGAGAATATATAAAGATTGCATGTTTTTACGATTTCTCTATCAACATATTGCATGCTATCGTTGTCCTGCTATATGTGAGCGTAGTTTTTCGCATTTAAAGAAGTTTCCATAAAATATATACACTTCTCAAAATACAATGTACGCAAATTATACCTCGGGGTATATCGAAACTGTGTTTTCACTCAAAACCGAAACCGAACGGAAAAAAAATGAAACCCGAGTTTTCGGTTTTTAGCAGAAACTGTGGCCTACATGCCACTTCCAAGAAACTCCAGTATTCATGGAGCAAACACTAAAATGCTAGACAAGATGAAGTGAAATTGTGTATACTTGATTAACAGTTGAAATTAGTCTTATGAAAATATACATTAGGAAGGTATGTTTCTGCAGAATAACGTTCTCTAATACCGATAGTAGTCAGCCACAAAAAACCGAAAGCCAGCCCATTTTTTAGAACCCACGGAGCACTAACGCAAATACATTACTTAATATTACAACAAAATGTAGTGTTTCTTTCACTTTTGTAATGCCTTTTTATCAGTTTTGAAGTAAATCCAAGTTTTTAACTCCTATTTTTTCAACGTTACACATACTACACACATGCATGTCATATATGCTATACGCTTAACACTAGAACAGCAATTTCTCCTTGAAAATAAATTTACTCTGATATTTCAAATGCGAAAATTATGGAATAGAAGCAGAAATTCTACAAATAGCGAATTCAATTTTTTTATCGTTCTAGTTATTGTCAAATGACAATAGCAGATTGTACCTTAACATTAAATACCGTATGTACGATAATTTTAAAGCATGTTCAAATTTGCTATGCCTACAGAACGTTGTAATAGCAACACTAAAAATTTGATGAGTTTCATACATAAATTTTATATATTATCGTGCTGAATAACATTTCTGCGGGATTTCTTGTGAATTTACACACATTAGGACAATTGTGAGCTTTTGGTATAATGATTCATGCATGCGCACTAACTTTTATCACATGATTGTCTAATGAATCGCTATGTCGTATGCTGCTCTTTTCAGTGGCGTGCAGTACACATATTAATGGGGGAAGCGGAATAAGATATAATTATAAAATTTATATGGTATTGCGTATGTTGCATATAACTTTAATTTCAAGCATATAAATCATTATCTAAAAAATTTACCAGATAATATAAATACAACATTTTATTTCCAGAAACAATTAGCAATGCTCACAATTCAATTGACGTTATGTCGCTCAATTATCTTGAAGATCATATAAGTAGTGTGAAAAATTTATAAGAAAAATCTTGACAAAATGACGAATTGAATCAGTGTATTACAGTTTATTACAGTTTGTCAGTTTTAAAGGTTTTGAAACTGATCAATATAGGTTAGCCGAATACATAAATTTACATATGAATTTACTAAAATAACTGTATTTACTTCAACATTTATATATTTCTATTTTAATGTTATTTCTATACATCCATTTTTGTAAATTAAGTGAAATTTTCTTGTTATTGTTAGGTAAAAAATCTAATTTTTAAAGTTACACTTTGATTGTCATCAATTATAAGTGATTTGGAGGCTAAATTGCAGTTCTAGTTTAAAATTTTATTCACCATTGTCGCCTCGACAATGTAAATCATTGAACAATCCCGCGGTAAGATTTCCGCGGTCCTTTCGTAGTATTTTCGAATTCTGATTGGTTGGAGATTTTCTCAATTGCGTTAACGAAGTGTGATAAAGGAAGCGGCAGACAGTTGTGCTGACTGTTTTTAGTGTAATTGAGAAACATTGATTTTTATCAATACNAATTTCAAGCATATAAATCATTATCTAAAAAATTTACCAGATAATATAAATACAACATTTTATTTCCAGAAACAATTAGCAATGCTCACAATGCAATTGACGTTATGTCGCTCAATTATCTTGAAGATCATATAAGTAGTGTGAAAAATTTATAAGAAAAATCTTGACAAAATGACGAATTGAATCAGTGTATTACAGTTTATTACAGTTTGTCAGTTTTAAAGGTTTTGAAACTGATCAATATAGGTTAGCCGAATACATAAATTTACATATGAATTTACTAAAATAACTGTATTTACTTCAACATTTATATATTTCTATTTTAATGTTATTTCTATACATCCATTTTTGTAAATTAAGTGAAATTTTCTTGTTATTGTTAGGTAAAAAATCTAATTTTTAAAGTTACACTTTGATTGTCATCAATTATAAGTGATTTGGAGGCTAAATTGCAGTTCTAGTTTAAAATTTTATTCACCATTGTCGCCTCGACAATGTAAATCATTGAACAATCCCGCGGTAAGATTTCCGCGGTCCTTTCGTAGTATTTTCGAATTCTGATTGGTTGGAGATTTTCTCAATTGCGTTAACGAAGTGTGATAAAGGAAGCGGCAGACAGTTGTGCTGACTGTTTTTAGTGTAATTGAGAAACATTGATTTTTATCAATACCAATTATCACAATTAAGGTACAGTCGAGCAATTATTACGACGCAAATTTAAGTAATAGGATATTGATTATTATTGCTGTTCATAATATTAAATCAATTATTACAAAACATGTAGTTCAATTATTCAACAACAAAAAACCTACCCAAAATTTTCATTATTTAAATGACGAAAATGAACAGTAATTAGTTTATTGTTTAGAATTTAAGAAAAAAAGGAAATTTAATAGAATTGGAAACCTATAAATACATATGTTGTGTAAGCATAAATATATTTTCTTCATTTGTTCAAATAAATTTCAATGGGCAATCGGCGCTTACCTTGCTTACCCTTAATGCACGCCTCTGGCTCTTTTAGGTGGAATGCATTCAAATGAGAATAACATCTTATAAGTGTTGCACATCTTCATTCAGCAAAAATATACGCATTTGTATCTGCAATTCAGCATCAAATCTGCAATTAAAAGACTCGATTTTTTCTACGCTGTAAGTCATTATTTGACCTCCAGCACGCGTCTATGTTTAGAATGATCCCATACGTTGTTCACTGTTCAGTGTAGAAGTAAAAAATCATTGGGTTACAAAATGCACCCCAAACGTGATTTACCTCGTAAAAATTAAACGATGAAGAACTGTTAATCACCCTATATAATATCATACAACATGCTTATTGTCAAATTCAATTAATATAAGTCAAAATTTTCGAGATACAAGCAATGAATTTTTTGGTAAACTAAAATTTCTCATGTATATTATAGACATTTATAGTTTTTGAAGAGCAACACTGATATGCTAGCTCTGCATCTGGATTCGATGCAAATAGAATCTTATTAGCTAGTAATTAATTGAAAACGAATTTAGGGACCAACCTTGCATGTTATAGCCATTTTGATCACTAGGTGAAGTTTTATTAGCTACATGATTACTTTCAATAAAGTTCTCTTGTTCATCATAATAATTTTGACTTTCTTCATGTTCGTGGTTAGGTGGAGTGGGGAGCAATACTGGTCTTCGAGGAGGATAAACCTAAATAGTGTTTTTTCTTATATATGGCAATATACTCTTTAGTATATACTATAGAACACAAGGGAATAACAAATATTCACTGAATGCAGTTTAGGATTAATAAACTAGAAAAACACATTCTTCAAACGTTTGACGAACTTGTGAGGTAGAAAAAAATTTTTAGTTTTGAAATAAGTAAGAGAAGCCATTCGCTTATGAAGAAATATTTAAAAAATTATTAATTCCACGATATAATTGCAATTTTTTCTTTAAATTTAGTATTTCAGTACAACATTCTCATTCACTGCCTATATAATCTGGTGAGGTTCATTCTTTCCATGACAACTACATCACGCAGCATGAGCGGATCCACACATTCTTTGTCAGAAGGCACGAATGTAAAAATTTGCCGCAATTTTATAAAAGAGACATGGCAAACTATTTTAAAGCATAAATTCAGGGCAATAGTATAAAGTATCATTTGTAAAGGAACGTTTGCAAATCCCAAGACCAATTTCATTTAGTTAGAAAAAAGTAGAGAAATTTTATTCGGGTTTGAATCAAAAACTCAAAAGCACCGCTAATGGGAATCTACTATGAAGACAATGCAAAAATAGGCAAAAATGTCAAATATCAATTGAAAGCATATTGAAAATGAGATCCAGCACATTGAAAACCACCAGCATCTGTGTGGGTGTAAAGCTTGGGTGATTCTATATCGACATACGATCTCAAAATGGTATTGTTCAGAGGATTACTGAACATCTACATGACATTTAGATTAGTAAGCACGTTGACATTTATTGAAGCAAACGAACAAACTGAAATTGATTTCAGTTTGGATCCTTCAAATGTCACAGACATTATAATTCATTTTCTATACCAGTAAATCCCAAATGCGCCCAAAAATAATAACAATTCCCTACAACTTTGTAATTGTACTGCATTTAGATCAAGCGCCAACCTCCATTATCTGAAAACTTGTTTGGTCAATAACAAATCGAAAAAATTTCTCTTTTTATCATAGTCAACAACTGACAAAGTAAACAAAATCTTGAAATAAAACATTACAATTGTCGTCATTGAGTTAGGGTTAATTTACGAATAAAAAATACCTTTTCAAATGCTTCCTTTAGCTGTGCGGTCATTGGCTTATGTGAGAATTTGCAGTTATTGCCACTGTAGCAATTAGAGCCCATATGATAATATTTACAAGGAAACTGTCCATGCAAAAACGTGCATTCGTCACCTTTGGCACAAACACTATTTTGATAGTATCTGCAAAGATCAACAGTCTTTTCTGATCGTGGGACACAATCATGAGAAAAGGTACAATCTTCACCCTAAAATGAGTACTTAATTATTAATGACGAAATATAAATACCACTATAAACGTAGTAAATATTAAAAAATTTTGTCTACTCTACACTATTAAGAAATGCAGGGAAATTTGCATAAATAAAAACGAACTTTTTGATGATGCAGCGAATTGATATAAAATGAAATTGTATAGAATTTAGAAATTCTAATTTCATTTAGAAATGAAGCATGAATTAATATTTTGGACAGTGATTAAATTATTATTAATGAATGACTAATTTTCGACCTTAAGTTATTACATCTATTAGGCAATAACAGAATTTAAAAAAGTAGTCACCTGTCGACAAAAGCCTTCCTGGAAAAAGCGACAAAGCTTAGGTTCGCGTCTACGACTTAAAGGTTTGTTACCTCTATACGAGCCCCTTGATTTGTCTGATTTTCTTTGTTTATTTCCAACATTGGAGTAATGTCTTAACATTTCACCATAATCATCACCAGGCTAAACAAACGATTATTACACAAAAAGTTCCTTCGACGTGAGAAAAGATATAAAACATGCAAGCCATACCGTGAACATTTAAAAGACTGAGAGCATCCGAAGATTTATCTTGCAAATATTTTAATTTTCAGTCGGCTTTGCCCATTTTATGTGACACGAAAATACAATAAGAAAGTTTACCGTGGTAATTATCAATCATACATTTAAATTAAATTGAAGGTCTGTTGGATCATCTCGAAGGGCATGTTAATACCCGAAACTACATTAATAAAAAATGGATTTCCAGCTATGCTTAACATGAGAGGAGAAATAGTAGATTTAATTCAGCGCATAGTGGCATAGGGTGTCCTCTGTAATTGATCCAGTAAAAAATATTTAAACGCTTGTACCACCTGACTTTGCGCACGGCACGTCTCAATGGGCTTAGGAGGTCTATCTACAAATTAAACAGTTGATAGCTTGGACTTCACACCTTATATTTATTTGCACATTACGTATGGAGAGAATTGAAGAATTCTTTAAATAATCGCAATTTTCAAAGATAAATAGTTAATATTTTCAAGCAATTTAGACAAAGCCATACAATGTAGTACAAATTTTCAACATTACATTCAAGCACGTTGGCCAATCGATGTGTCCACGCCTCACGATTTCCAAATTTCCTGATGGCTTGGAGAAAATTTTTACAAATGTTGAAAAACGGTTTGTCTATTTAAATAGACATCATGCTGTTTAAGGTTGCCTAGAAATTCACTTAAATTTGGATTTGGAATTTTAGAAATATGTCCCTAAGCTGTTAATTGCGCGTAATTAATGGTAGAAAACTGCATCTCGAATTCTCGATAAGAAATCTTAGAGAAAGTGTAATCCCTATAAAAATTAAATGCAATGCATACTTTAAGTTATCATTGACATGGCTCTTATATTTTAGTTGATATCTCGAAATAAAAAAATTAACCAATGGAAAATGAAACAAATAAAGTTTACCGATCCTAAATTTGTAGAGTCGTCATCACCGCTAGGCGTATCAAAATCACGCATTCTGGAACTCTTCATTTTTTTTAGAACTGTTCGAGACATGTTTGTTATATCAAATGCTTCTAAAAAGCATTGTATTGTTAAATGTCAAAAGAAGATGATACCTTCAAAAAAATTGGAATTTTGGCGTTTGTTAGACCGCGACTCCTCAATGGGAAAATACGATAAATCTTCATCAGGGTCACTAAATAAAAATATAATTTGCGTTATTAGGCAGTTACTACCTTTGATCCGAACGTCTGCTTCTTTTGCTTTGATAACCCTAAATTTAGAATTATTAAACTTTTAAAGCACAAAATTTGTTTCTGGGTACTCTGCATTTTCATGTAAATTACCAATTTATCCTGATCTGAACTATCCCAGTTATAGATACAACAAGGCTGTGCGATTCAGCAAAAATCGAATCGAATCGAATATAATAGGCGAATCGAAAATTTCGATTTTTTAGCAAACAGGCATTGGAATTAACAGACTCGTTTTATCCTGGCCCCCTTTGAAAAAATTACATTGATATAATAGTCTATTAATATAATTACTGCTAATATAAATACTACAATGAATACTTATAGGCTTGTATCATAAGTAATTGCGCATACATTTGTTGCCATAGATATAAATGTACTAATGCTACACCCATGAATTGCGCATACATTTGTTGCCATAGTTATATGAAACCGTTCAGATAACAAAATGACAACAAAGAAACATCTCTGTATAGTGTTTTGGGACCATAGTGGTTTGTTATTAATCGACACACTTAAGAGGAATGAGAATATTAATGCTGAAAGATACTGTGAATCACTAGATAAATTGGCGGATGCTCTCAGAGTGAAACGAAGACGACATATGGTTCATGGCTTCAACAATTTTCATTTTTTACAAGATAATGCGAGGCCACACACTGCTCTTGTCACTCAAAACAAACTTCATGAATTGGGATTTAATGTTATACCACATCCTCTCTATGTTATATTGTTTTTTTGTTATAATTACAAATCATGCGCAATTAATTATGATACAAGCCTATATATAGTATGTAGGACCATACCACGTTCGCAATACCTCCGCACACCAGATCACCGAAGTGAAGCTAAGAATGTGAGATTCAGCAAAAATCGAATCGAATCGAAATAAATGAAAATCGAATCGAAATTCAAATAAGCTGAATCGCACAGCCGTAAGATACAAGGAGCAATGTTCGTTTCGTTACTTTGCCTACGTCAAAAGTAAATAAATTATTATTGACATTCACTCTGTTCACTCGAACAGTAATGGAAAAATACCGTTTTGTCAAGCTAACTTTGAAAAATAGTGGCAATAATATTTATGCGGTGAAATTTTTGAAAACAATAGAAATAGCATTAGCTATATTGATATGAGAATTGAAAACAAATGGCTATTCTGCTCCGACCTAAAGTACGCCTAAGTTTTAATTGAAATTGCTTGAAGGGTTCCTAAGAAAATTAACACAACATTTATGTGAATTTGCATGTTGCAATTAAATCTTGAACGCATTCATTGGAAGTGTCAAACTTTTATTTCGATTTTCAGATGAAGAAAATCAAAGAATGTTTGCTGTTAGCACGCTCAATTAGCAAGTGAATTTCACATGTTTTATTTTACAAATTACAAATAGCATAAGATGACTTTGATGGATCAATGTTTATCATGTGAATCAGACTTAATAATGATTTTGAAAATGATAGAAAACAATTACATGGAATGATTGCCTGAAATTTAGCAAACCTATATATTTAAATTCCCGCATTTCGATTAAATTTTTGAATAAGCCAAGCATAAAGCATTTTCCCAATAAACAAATATACCTTGAGATTGGACTATAGTCCTCTACTTGCACACCTGCAAATAGATACTAAATCAGTTGGAATTTATTAATGAGGTATTGAAGTTTAATACAACTTTAAATTATGTATACAGTTTCTAATCTCTCCAAGCGTATGGGCTGCCTTGTAATAAGGGCAATTTGAGAATAATAATGATCAATGTTATATTGAAATGAGTATTACCTCATCCCCATCTCTAAGACGACGTTTCTTACTTTGATGACGAATTTTTGACTTCCTGCGTCGTTCCTAAATTAACGAATAATGATTGAATTTACAATATGTACAGCCTTGATAACACTTTATTTAAATTAATACATGCTTTAAGTATTTTAAGAGATCATTATTAAAAACTTAAAATACGTATTTTCGAACTATGGATATCACAAAAAATATATATAATTGAAAAATTAATTAAACCTTATCACTTTCACTTTGTTCTAATTCTACAAGATTGCTCGATTTTGATTTATTCCCTTCATGAGCATCTAAAAAATCGTTATAAATTAAAAATAACAGATCATGGACCACGTGGGCCAAAAACAAGCAAATACTGCATGTCAGAATATCAAAAGCATATTTTATTTAACTAGCATCGCTGGATTCACTGCTCACATACCACATAACTCATGAAATTGAATAAGCATCTGATACCGTAAATCTTCGTGTATAAGCCGTACCTGAGAACCTAAAATTTTGCTTAACCTTAAACTTAAATAGCCTGGTGATTTTTAAAAAATTTTCAAGATCCTATAAAAAAATTTTAAATGCTTATAGCTCAATCTGAAAGCACCACATGATAGAGGAGAGTCTCCTCTTTTTTCGCTCTAAATCCCCGCGCCGGCTCGTTCGGCCCCGGACATCTGTCTGTACGCAACGCACGCCTCAATGGGTTTGAAATATATTTGCACATATCAAGAAACATTCAAATTCTTTGTAAATGTGGAAAAACGGTTTGTCATTTAAAATGGACGTTAGGCTGTGTAAGGTTAAAATGCTTAGAGGTAAAGCAATATACCTTCTTGGTTAATATCAACATACGACTATAATAACTTAGCATGTTATATTATTAGAAAATATAGAATAGGATTCGTATTGTTGATGTCACTGTCTTCTTAAATACAACAAGCATGACATGACACATTCTACTTTAAAGCATTTGTGCTCATATGCTTAACTAACAAAGTTGCCGTGGATATTCATGGACTATTATGGATTAAAAATAAAGGCTAACAGCTACAGTTTTAATTAAAATAGTTTAAAATGAACAATGAAAATATATATTCACAAATTTAACAGTATTATACGTATGCAACAATCACATTACACCATGGAGGCTAATAATAGTCCTATGTTTGATATACTAATCATAATATTAGGCCTTGCTTAACACACCCGAGCATTGAGAGCTCTCAAAATACCTCAAGAAAAGCGCATGTGTTTTACACGTTTCGTGGGGGAATTTTCCCGGATATGGATCTTTTATGGATCGATCTATTTAAATTTTAGTGGATTGGATTCAATCCACGACAACCCTGTTAATAATAATAATGGTTTCCTAGCTTTAAAAGACTGTTGCATAAAATGTTCTATCAACACCTAATTATCATTGGAACTTGGATTAAATCGATTCCGCGAGCCATTTTATAAATAATGCTGTAACATTATGGGATTTGTTAAATATATAAAAATGTGAGGAGGTATTGATTACGATTAACAATGTCTTTAAATGTAAACATTTAATAGATTTTAAATAAAATCGAATGTTAATTATAGTAGTCCGTCAAACTCTCATTAGTTTTAGTTGTATGTGTATGTTCGTTGTTTGAATAAAATACTACAGAGATGGAGATAGATTATTTAAAAAAAGGTTACAACGCGTATTTATCAAGGGCAAATGTTTGAAACTCGATACACTTGAAATTTGTCGCAAACACATTTCTACTATGCGCAGCACAAATATCCGTTAGTGGACATAGACACTTATTGCATGTAGTCAATAAAAAGTCTGTTTTGGATGCAAAATTATATCCGATTGCATATACGAACCTTGTTGAACGTATTCAGTATCTGTGTCAACTTCACCATCCTCAATTTCGCTTTCTGTCATTTCTACATTAACAATACCTAAAGAAAAGCAGTTTAAAATTGTCATAGAAGTTTTCTAAGCGCACAAAGTAAACATTAATTTCGTTTATCAAGTACAATTTAGTGGCTTTTATAAACTAAAATCGCATTTACATCCGCAATAGAGGAAGGCTTAAATGATTTACTAGGAAGAGTTGGAACGGCAATATTTTTCTGTGAATTAGTGAATAGGCATGCAGTGCAAGCCCATTTCAAATGTACATTAAAAATTTTTAAAAAATGAGTTATTAGTATCATTGACATTCATTTAGAATTTTATGAAAATCTTTATATATGAAATGATATTCCAATTCTTGGATGTAAAAATATATATACTTGTTATCTACATTCACTAAAATATCCACATCAGCATTCAAATGAACTTTATAGTTATATTGAATCATTATTTGTTTTCTAAAATATTGCAGTTTAGTCTGCATACCAAGTAGGAAGAATTGTAAATTGGTAGAATGGGCGTAGTTTGGTGTAATAATTCAATGATCAGAAATAGAGTAGATGTGTGCACTTATATTTTGTTTTCTATATTTGTACCTGATATAAATTAATATATTAATTGCAATTGTATTCGACTCGTAATTACTGGTTATACTATAAATACAACAACGATAATTGGGAATTACAATGTGATTGGTAATTGAGAGAAACTTGCACAAAATGGCCGCTAGTAACTGATTACATTTCGTTTTGTATTGAAATTTAATAATTCAGCAATACACAAAAGAAATACTTTAACGACTCTAACCAAGCAAGCAAGTAGAAGCGTCATGAATTACAGTGATAAACCAAATAGACTAATTTGTAATGCAAACATGCAATGTTTGTCGTTATAGCAACCAGATTTATAATATTAGTAATGCAGTGCATGTCATAGCAAGTCAAACACCTGCTAAATTACGAGTGAGATAAATTCATGCAAATAACGCTTTAAATAATGGCATCACCGCAATACCAGTCTACAATATAAAATACAGATAAATCAACTTAAATATAAACATATAAACTCAAATTTATCAAAATGCAGAAATTATCTGGAATAGATTATTGGATAAACTACAAATGGTACAAACTCTATATTGTAAATGCAGTAATTGCATTTTTGGCCAAATAATTATGGCCATCATAATGGCATAGAAAATTTCGTGACTCCTTTATAAATTGCGTTAAAAATTCCAGATATATGGAACTCTCGTGAACACAGCTTGGAACTATTCATAAGATATAACAAAATCCATTAGCAACGAATCACATTCACCGTATTTGAAGTTTTACTCCAGCTTACAAATTAAAAATTCGAAATGAAAACAAACCCTATTTCGATTTGCCTTCGATGCAGAAAAATGAACACGGACAAAGTGCTATAATAAAATAATACGTGAAATAATTCGGTGCAGTATTCTACACTTTAACTCGAATGCTCTCGCATGACGTCCAAATAGATACCATGGCAACACTAGTAAGATACTATTGGCTAAAAACTCAGTTCACACTGAATTGATTATTTTATTAATATCATTATTCTACACTGCTATTCTATTGCTGGAAAGAATGTCATAAGATTTTAATGCAAAAGCTTCAAACTAATTTTTGAATTATATCATATGACAAACACATTTGAAGAAAACTTCAAAAGTGTTTATAGCTAATGTCACATTTTACATTGCGCGTCTAACATGAAATTCATTTTGTCCATAATGGTATAAATTAAAATGACATTGTCCACAACACTAGACCTCACCTTTAATATTTTTAGTGTATTATATATTGTGATCATTATTCATTTACGCGCCAGTCAGCATATACGTAATGTCTAGACCATAGGTGTAAACCGGTCGGGTCAACCGGCACCGGTCAGACCGGTGCAGGTCGGGCCGGGTCAGTATTTTATGACCGGCCGGTTTGAACCGGTCTAAAACCGGTCAAATAACGACTGAGTGAATGAAAAAGATTTAGCTTCTCTTGATTGAATTTTGATGAAATCCGTAATTTCATCATGTTTAATCGCCAAAATTTCAAAATTCTATGCAACTGGATAAAAATTGAGACTTACAAGAGGATATTTTTTCAGTAATTAACATAATTGCATCACTTGTAAAGGAGTTGGTCGATTTGTATGTGCAGTATTTTTTCAAATAATTTACTAAAAGGTTGCGTTATTCAGATTGGCCTATAATTTTTAGCACTAAAGGGATCTCCATTTTTATATAAAAGTGTTACATCTGATTTTTTCATTATCTCCGGAAATTCATTTTCAACGATGCATTGATTAAGTGCAAATAATATGTGGTCGCTAAATAGATAAAAAAATTCTTAAATATAAAGAAAGGTAAATGAGTCGAATCTGAAGATTTATTAACGTCTAAATTTCGTACAATTACTTTTAATTCTTCTAAGGTAGAAAACCTAAATTGCAACGTCGACTTACAATTTGATTGACTAAGTTTTGATAGAGGAATTTTATGAAAATTGAAGTTACCTCATTCTTTAAATTTAAACATTTCTAGGTCGATTCTCTTTCCAAAACAGCTCGTAATATTGAATACCCTACTGACATTAAAAAATATAATCCCTTAAAAAGCATTTAATAATCTTCCCTAAGCAAAAATATATTTCTGGTAGATCATTGCTAGAATACAAACTGTATAATGATGACAATACGATAACTCGTTATTAAAGTAGTACTATACTAATTCAATCAAAGTGTGGAGATTTGTTTTTTTTAATTATGTACTTTTGTGTATACGTGTTGTGTCATGCACTCCTAGATTATTATATTGTAATAATCTAGGAGTCCATAGTTGTGTTAATTTATTGATGCTATTCAGATATATATATATATATAGAGCATTTTTCATGTAAATATTTAATTAGACTTTGAAAAAAGTTCTGCCGGTCAGATCTGCCGGTCAACCGGTTTCAGTTGGCACCGGTACCGGTCGGGTCGACCATTTTCCGACCGGTTTACACCTATGGTCTAGACTAGTATTGCTTTGCCATCACTTCATCTAAAAATTAATCTGGACTAGTGGGCTTGGGTTAAAAATAACTAATGCCCGACATGGTATGAACAAGCACTTAAATTAGTTTTACCAATAATTAAAACTAAATTAATTTTTTTGACACTGTTTTAATACAAACTACTAACTAACCGTTGATTTATCTTTAGGATAGAATTCTATCCCAACAAACATGTTTAAAAATAGTAATTTTTAAGAGGACGAGCTAACGGTTAATATGTAGTACAAAACGAGGCTCTTTTCTTTGAACCCATTGTGAAACTATTTCAAAATTGAAATTTGAATGGCCTGGGTATAGACATTATGGGTATCGGTGGGTACGGGTTATCTCACTAATCAGAGTTGGAATCGGTTTGGGGTGCAAAATCGTAGAAGAATCGGTTATGGTTTTGGATAAGCCCACATGTTCCGTAAAAACGCCAGTTACCTCAAAGTGCCCTAAGAAGGCCTTAATTCAATAATTAGGTATTAATTTATTGATGGCGTTTGCATTGTCGATTTCTTGGGAAACAGGTCTTTATTAGCACAGCTGCAATTTAATTAACAGTTGATATTAATGCTGGCGCATTCAAAATAACAATAGCGAACTTATGCCGTCCGGCATTTCTGGTAGGATTCGGTTAAGATGCTGTGCATTTTGGGAAATTCTGGGTACATTCGGTTTCGGGTACCTGTTTAAAAAATTGGTTCGGTTCGGATCCAAATACTGTACCCGATTCCGACAGTTCTACAGATAGGAGAGTATGCGTTTAAATAAGGCGGGTGGGCAACGTTAGTAAATATAGCTTATCCGCACAGCCCTATTAATAAATTAGTAACGTACATTCAACTTTGTTTTCATTAAATTTGCAAAGTAAAATTAGTTTCAATTTCTTGGCAATTAAAAATTTGCCAATTATCCAGAAAAAAAAATATATATATGAAAATGTTACATCCCAAGCCACCCAACTCTATTGATGCGAAAAGTCCGAAGTCGCGGTGCCGGAGGATTTATAACCAGACAAGTTCCTAAAATATACACGAGACAAAGTACTGTACGATGCTCTATCCTCCAGTGCTTTCAGATTTTGGACATCTATATTCTATTTCTTAACGCCATTTGGTATTAAAATGGTGTAGCATTCCAAAAAAAACAAAAACGTGTGGGCAGTATAACAGTAATGTCTAAAATGCCTGTTAATGTTGAAACAGATCCTACATTTGAGTAGATAGGGTAACAACGTTATTCATAACCCAATATTATAAATCTCACATAGACCAGATAAATTTGTTATCATTACTTTTATCAGAATTTTCAATAAGTTAAGATTAGCCTTAAATATTTTTCACTGGTTATTAATGTTAGAATAGGACAGCCAAACAAGATTTTGTTTACATGCATTCAACAAATAAACAAGAGTACGAATATGCACTTTTAGTATATATTGATATTCAATTTGAATGCAAAATGTTTGTTCGTCAATAGCATTTCTTTAAGTGTTGTTTTTGACTTAAGCATTATGAATGAAAAACCATCTTAGGGGCATTTCTAACGACCAAAGTTTGAGCGATTAGTTTTAGAATTAACTGATTACGAAACCGTTTGAGAATTAATAGATTAATCAAAGTACTGAATACAAAAGTAATAGTATTCACAGTCCGTAAATAAGTTCGCAAAATAGTTGACATTGAAAAAGTCCAAAACGTGCCCTCAAGATTATATATAATTGGGTTAACCTCAAATCGCTTAACGAACGGTGCCAAGATCAATATGATAACTGTTGCAATAAACGAAGAGCACAACTTATCGTCTTAATTATTAAGTTCCTAAGCGTCGAAACATTTCCTATGATTTAAGAAACCCGAGATTGGGAAAAATAGAGATGTCAAGACTCCAGCGAACCAAATCTCAATTTGTCCAACAGCAAAGTTTGAGAGACGCGCCAATAGTTTACAAGGAATGTTTTTTAGATTTATACATATTTTAAACCTTTGGTTTCAAATACAATACAATAAATTCATAAGAGTCAAAGTAATATATTTGCTAAGAAGTTACAATTAGTCTACAAACTAAATATAATAATAATAATAATTATTATTATTATTATAATAATAATGTGGGCAGGGAGCCCAGTTGGTAAAGACGCAGATTGGTCAGCTGAGGTTAAGCAACTGTGATCGTGGTTACAAAATTGGATGACTTAGCTCACAGGGTAGGAAGCACTCTAAAGCCTTGGTTGGCAACTTCCTAGGACAATGTGAGTCCAAAATCAAACACAATCCTAATCACTGATGACAAGTCATGAAAGAGCAAAGGCCCTCAGTCCCCGGCAGGCCTTCAATGGTCAGAGGGTGCTAAGAATCTCCGGACAACAGGCGGACTCCACAATCAGAAGTGTGGACTCGAGAAGTGGCAGTATAGGATCCACACAGACTAATGGACAACGGCACAAATGGACAGATGAGCAGAACAGGACAGCATTGGAGTGTTACAGAAGAAGCAGGCCAGATGATAGGGGTTACAGGAAGAGAATGTTGGAAGAATGGAGGAAGGCA
>CABFPE010000324.1:253769-272574 GCA_900660155.1 Hofstenia miamia | reverse complement strand
CAGAGCAGAGGCTTGCAGGGCAAGTGAGAAAGTTACAGTTGGATGAGAGTAGGAGGAAAAAGAGAGTTGAACAGGTTAAGCAAAGGGAAGATGAAGTGATAGATGTTGAGACAAAAGTGGCAGAAGCAACAGAACCAGCAGACGCAGAAACTGAAGCAGCAATCAAGGAAAAGATGAAGGAAGAAATAGGTGAGACAACTAGGTCGCCAGTTACAAGAGAAGTTAAGAGAAGTAAGCTAGCAGTAGAGACAGCAAAAGTCAATAAAGTGTTGGAGAGGATAGTTGTAAGGAGTGTTACAGAAGTAAATAGCAGGTGCATGTGAGGTACTGAAGAATGTAGGCATGGAAATGAAGAAGATAAGGGAGACAGAAAGCCAGCATGGGAAAGAAGAATTGAGAATAAAGTGGCAAAAATTAGGCAGCAAATAGGGAAATTCAGGACAAGTAAGGCAGTGCAGGACAGGTGCAGGGTAGGCAAGGGGAAGACTATAGAAACTGCAAGAGAAGAGCTTAAGCAGAGATTAGTTGCAGAATCTGAGAAACTGAGAAAGTATAGGGCAAGGGCAAACAAGGCAAGAGACAATATGAAGTTTGAGACCCANNNNAGCAGAACCAGTGGACGCAGAAACTGAAGCAGCAATCAAGGAAAAGATGAAGGAAGAAATAGGTGAGAGAACTAGGTTGCCAGGCCCAAGAGGAGTTAAGAAAAGCTAGCTAGTAGTAGAGACAGCAAAGGTCAATAAAGTGTTGGAGAGGATAGATGCTAGGAGTGTCACAGAAGTAAATAGCTTAGTGTATGCAGGCGCATGGGAAGTGCTGAAGAATGTAGGCATGGACACGAAGAAAAAAGGCGGCAAGAACATAAGGGAGACAGAAAGCCAACATGGGAGAGAAGAACTGAGAATAAAGGGGCAAAGATTAGGCAGCAAATCGGGAAGATCAGGACAAGTAAGGCGGTGCAGGACAGGTGCAGGGTAAGTAAAGGGAAGACTATAGAAACTGCAAGAGAAGAGCTAAATCAGATCAGTTGTTAATAGACCAGGCAGTAGTGGAGAATTGTAGAAGAATTAAGACAAACTTAGCAATGGCATGGATATACTACAGGAAGGCATATGACATCATATCACATAGGTGGGTATTGAGGACTCTAGAGGCCAATGGAGTTTCACGGAAATAGGTTGAGTTTCTAAAGAGGGAGATGGGAAAGTGGCAGACTGAGATTGATGGGCACAGGTTGAGTTTCGGCGAGGCATATTCCAGGGAGACAGCTTAGCACCACTGCTGTTTGTAGTTAGCTTAATACCTATCACAGAAAAGTTAAAGGAGACAGACATAGGGTATAAGATGGAGAAGAATTATAGAGCAGTGAGTCACCTATGGTACATGGACGACCTAAAGATGTATGCTAGTTCAAGAAAGATGTTGCAGAAGCCAGTGGAGACATTGGAGAAGGTAAGCAGAGATTCTGGGTTGGAATTTGCATTAGGAAAGTGTGCGACAGTGACAATGACCAGAGGCAAGTGCGGAGATGGAGATGGTTTGAGGACGAGCAGTGGGGATAAGATTGAGGAAGTCAAAGAGGGGTACAAGTACTTAGGTGTGATAGAGAAAGATAGAACAGATCATGAGGAAATGCGACGAGGTTAAGAAAAGAATACAAGAGGAGAGTAAGGAAAGTACTACAGAAGTCAGCATTAAATGGGCAGAATAGTATAAAGGCAATTAATACATGGCCCAGACATAGTAATGGTAGACAAAGAGAAAAGATTGGGAACAGTGATAGAGTTGGCAGAGGAAATAGAAAGGCTGTGGAAGTTAAAGAAAATTGAAGCAGTCCCGGTAGTTGTAGGAGCACTAGGAGCAGTGAGTAAGAAGAGTAAGAGATACTTGGAGGAGTTGGGAGCACCAAAGTGGGGAGGAGAAGTAGCACAGCTAGAGTCCTGAGGAAAGCTCTCAGACTCCCTGGGAACTGGTGAGTTCCCCGAGCTGAGAGGGACACCAGCATGAAGCTGTGAGAAGCAATAATAATAATAATAATAGTAAATTGGTCAGTGAGAAAATGGCTTGTAATGGAAATTTTCTCCTGGAATTAGAGTTATCCCTCTACTAAGGAATTCATTTTTTGGTGCCCATTCAACCAAAATGGCGAAATTTCGTAGGTTTCGGTTAGGCTATGTGATTGAATGCCAAAGGGTTATAAAATCCATCAGCAGTAAATGGTTAGACTACATTGCGATTATTTATCAGTCTAACCGTAGCTTTAGGCGTGCGATGCTTTCAAATGTGATAGATCAAACGTTACCAATCACGTAGTCTAACCGTACATTAGCTATGAAAACTAAGCGCTGCTGGACAAGTTTAACAACGTTTTTATTTGCAATACACAATCAGCGTGTTGACATTGACAAGCGCCATAAACGGCGCAAAAATTAAAAAGCTCAAGTGGCGATAACGAGGATTAAAACCGCCACTTAATGAACAATCAGAAGAAGTCAGAAAACATTTGAATAAATAAAAATTTTCATTAAGAAGAATGCGCCTTTAAAGAAGGGTTATTAATTTGACAATGCTAAATTCCATTTGTGAATTGTATATTACTTTTAAGGATTTTTATCCAAAAAATCAGTATTTTAAAATAAATCGAATGTAGTATATTGCAACTAAGATGATTATAGGGAATGCTCATGTTAAAGTAGATTGAGTGGAGATTCGAGACACATCATCTCGGAAGTGAATACATAGTATGATGATAAATTAATTAATCACCACACTAAATGTGTTTTCAATTTTAATACATTGCCAATTATATCTTTCTGGTCATATTTTGAGTGTTCATCAGTATATTTATTATTTTATTCTTCTATTCTATTATATTCTATTCTATGCCAAGCAAAAAGTCTATTGTATTAACCTGTTGTTATTGATATGCTGTGAGTAAAGCCATCGATAACCTCTCCGCTAAAATTCGAATTCACATAGATTTTGATTTTAGCATAGAATCCAATAGAAATTAATTACTCACATTTAAAAAAGTATATTTAAATAAAAATCTTAAAAAATAGCTATTAATAGCAAATTTCCTCATTATAAATGGTCTCAACTAAGAATTACAACAACATAATGTCAACAGTCAAATAGACCTACAATTTAAATTTTGTGTGAATTGAGAACTGGGATGCTATTTTTTCCGCATTCTTAAAGCAAAAATTCCCCCTTGAAAATGAAAATATTCACAAAATTTCGCGAAATTAAACTCTTAACAACGCAAAAATCCAAAAATCAAATGTCTTCAAATATAATATGACTTTGAATGCATTTCCTAATTAATTAAAATACAATGTTCTAGTTTGGAATTGTTTGTCACTTTAACATTTTAAACGCATAAAAATAACTAAAATATATTGAATTATTACTCTATATAGTACATAGAATAAAATTTGCATGTATTGTAATCAAATCAGATATCTATAGCTTTCTTTATTAAAAATCAAAATAACGGCAATTGAAAAATAACGTTGCTGTAAACTTTAAATCAGTGAAAAATATAACAGCAAAAATTTGCATTGCTAAAGCAAGCATGCTACATTGCCTTTTGATGTAAATGCAATGCAACGTGATCGTTCGAAAATGCACAGTAATTAATAGGCAAAAAATTAGAACAGAGAAGACTTTTACCCATGAGAGTAGACTCACTCAATAAGTCTACCAATGAATAGCCTTGATGTACGTCATATATATATATATATATATATATATATATATTCATGTTGCACAAAATGTATAAAATGCGTGAAATTTTTTAAAAATTCGCAAAAAAACAAATATTTCGAATAAATTCGCCATTGAAACAATAATTCTTGGTAATTTGACCCTATATCTATACAATCGTTATTGAGGCTGGTCACAAAAATTTTTGCCCCACAAATCCCCATAAACCAAAATTTCACACCAACACCATGTCACATCACATGTGGTGTGGGAATCCCCACTCACACGACAAGCCTGGTAATTTTGCATAAAGACAACTTTATTAGAATTTTGGGGCATGAACCCTTTTTGTAATCGCAGCCTGAATTAAGATCTAAACCCATGTCGTCGTAATTGATTCTTGGCCATTGTGCTAAATTCTAAATTTTAATAGTATTTATCTGTTGCACATAAATCGAGTTTTTACAGTGGGTACTGACCCGATTAATAGATATATTTTATCCTTCCTAATATATTTGTTTTCAATCTTGTAGATGTATATCACACAGTATGTCCAGTAAAATCCATGATTAGGCCCTATTACGTAAAATGTATATATAACGTCAATTTAAATCCTGAAACTATAAATTAACAATCACACTTCCAAATAGTTCTAACTACCTTGAATTTTTGGAATTGAAAAGTACACACAGTTCAAAGTAAAAGTACTAAAGAAAAAATATACTGAGACAGAAAAAGTCTGAAAAATAATATTTCGATATTACCGTAAAATATATTATTTGATATTCGATAACAAGCCAGTCGCAAGCCGCGGTTGTGGCAGTAGCCACAAAACAGCAATTTTCATATAAAATTAAGTTTAGCATACATTTCTAGAAATTGCACGCCTCTTTGTCGAATATTTTGAACAATTGAAGTGATCCTTGATTACTGAAGCGTTACTGTGGTCAACGGCAACAAGTGTTTTCAAAATAAAATTCCACCCTCTAAATACTAACAATTTGGATAGAATTTTAGATAGATGGCTTCTCTATTTAGACATTCCTTTTTGCATTATAAAATGATATTTAGTAATTTATTGCTGGTTAAATTATGTGATTTTCAGCAGCAAAAGTTTAGACTTCTCGGAAACAAGACAAATTTGTGTGACGTGACATGTAAATTACATTATAATTTCGAGAAAAGTCCATTTTTAGAGAAAAAAGATACTTATTATGTATATACATGTAGGTTATGATTCTAGATATTACTAAAATATCAATGGATGTAGCATTGCAAAGGAATAATATATGAGAGAAATTTCATTCCCAATGTGATAAGTATTGAATGTGTGACTTTTATTTCTTGAAAGCTTATACATTCTGTATATCTGTAACTCAAAAAACAATTTTCAAAATTTGGGGTGCGTCTCATGCACGAGGACTTTTTTTTGAGTTGTGTCTTCTGGTACAAATTGCCATGTAGGACTGGATTACAGAATTTTATCCGTCCCGAGATTCGAAAATTTGGGGATTATAATCCCGGGATTACAAAACAAGTCGGGGATTGACATCCTAATTCGTTTTTCTTGTACCTTCAATAATGTTGTGGTAATTCAAGGGCATACATTTTAATCCAGTTTAGGGTAAATAAAATTACTCCTACCCATTTTTTTGGGGCGTGAGACCACTAGACGTGCCGTCCCTGTTTATAATATGGCAATTTTAATGAGTATTCAAATTTTTCTAAAGAAAAGTTACGGCGATTTTACTTTGCGACAATGGCTTGATTAGTTTTACAAACTTTCCATTTAGATATTTCATTTCGCCGAGGGGTCTCTAGCAAAAAGAATATACTTATTTGGTTACCTGTCACGTTTTTATCAATGAAACAGGTTGTATTAAATAAAATTCTGAATTGCAAAATAGCATTACTATGAAGTCAATTTTTGGGAGGCTTATTAAAATAATAGCTAGTCTGATTCTTAAGAAAAGCATTAGACAGGTCGTTCAAAAAACACTTTAGGTTAAGTTTTGCAAGGTATCAAATATTTGTAGACAATTACAAATACATCTAAGAGAAAAAATTAAAAGAAACATTTACAAAGCACAATATTCAAATGTTTGTTGGGAAAATACTGCGTGCCCATTCCCGACTGATCCATTTTCTAAGACAACGGGCGGGCCGTGGCCATGGGTCGCCCCCAAAACCAGTTGGAACCGAGCCTTGAATTATTGGTATTGATACATTTAACACCCGGGCCGAAATTTATCATGTCTGAAATTATGTGTATGTTCATTAATTGAATAAGATGCTAGGTTGAATTCAATGCATCAATTCATGTGAAGGCTTATTAGAATAATATGTGAGCAATACGATTACATAAGAATCGGCGTGGGAAGGAATATCACTATCAGTCTTTTGACGATAGTAAAAATTTTTTTGACTACAGTCAAAAGACTAACCGCATGGCACCCACAATAGTCAACTTATCGTATTCAATGTGCATTATTATTACATGTGCATGCAGAACATTCAATAAAAATGTATGAAACAATAAATTTTGACATCGGGCCCTGGTTTAAAAGCTATCCGACTGCACAAAACACTACTTTTTGGGACTGACTAATCGTGTTCGAATTATCCGAATCAAGATATTTATGCATTTATATCCTTTGTGTACAAAGCGAAAACCGAAAAGGGCGTATTTATGTTGGACCTTTTAAACTTGATAATGAAAAAAGTTGCAAAAATCAAAATTACTCAATAATCTGCATTTAAAATGGAAAAATTTTGTTATTTGGGTCTGTCGAGATGATTGCATTGCTATCATTTCGACTCTTTCCTTATTTTTACCTAATAAAATAATAACATCGCTGTCTTTAGATCGCTTTAGCAGGTAAGTGGATATAGTTTCAATAGCACTCATGGCATCTTTAAATTTTATGTTTATAAAAGAATTAAAATACGATGTGGAAGGAATATAATGTTAGTTTTAGTATAAAATAAATATTTTTGTGACCAAATGTGAGTTCGAATTAAGCGAAGTTTGTTTTGTTAAATTATCTGTCATAATTTGAATTGCATTTGTTCAGGACTTGGAATATCTTCAAAGGGGGATATGTACGTCAACATACCACTCCAAGCACGAATAAATTAAGCATATTCATTTGCAGTTTAGTAATAGAATGATGACAATATTTCAAAAACTGATTGCTTAGGATATCAAAACTTTGTCAAGATAAAACTTCATTTACAATTTATAATGCAATGGACATTATCTGCTAAAATGGATATACATTCATTTGCAAATTGAATTTATATGAAAACGCCATTCATAAAATTCCGCAGCATTTGCTTTCATATGTAGGCGTAGCGAGTTGCAGCACAAATTAGATCAACTTTTCTTAAAAAATGCATGTTTTCATGAGTTACTTTATGTTGAAGAATAAATTTAAAAATTCTGGCAACTACAATGGCGCAGTTACACACTGGCAGGCCTGCTGGCTTTACAGGCCGTATTTGTGCAGGCCTTACCGGCGCAAATAAAATATAATTAAGTTATATTTCTCTCAATTACATATTAACCTTTTAAATTAATGTAAATACTGTAAGTAACGTAGCTACTGCACGTAACTTTAGTGTAAAAGTGAATCCAATCAAGAAGAAATGTCTCTTCTAAATGCATACAGTACTATGCAAAATTCATAGGGAATAAGTCGTAGTAGGGAACAGCTACTACACGTAGCAGGCCTCTACCGGGCGTAAAATATATAAACACCGACTAGCCTGTGCAACACTGCGATGGCGATAATGCAATTAGGTACTTAATGCTAACTTCGTTAAAATGGGAAGCGTATTTTCCAAATTTGAATGGATTTCTTGTCTTATAACTTAGGAATATTTCATTGAAGTGTCTCAAATTTCTATATTGTGTTTTTAGATGCTTACTATTCTTAAAAATCAATTTGTAGTATTATGCAGAGATTTGATTGAACAATAACGGTTTAGTGTAAATGAAAATAAGCGAATAAATTTGTTCTTACATATATACTGAAAACTTTAACATTTCTGTTTTGAAAAAAAACAGAACACAGCCATGTTTTTTATAGGAAAATAAGCCATTTTTCGGGAAAGGTAGGATCGGACCTAAGCTTTCTGTGACTAGCTCGGACTGGTCTTTGCCAAAAAAATCTTGCTGGGGTGGGGGTAATCCATCCCGGGATCCCCCTCTGAATCCGCGACTGTAAACAAACTCTGCAGCAGTTTTATGTTTTATTAATAATCTACAAATGTGATAGCGATTAGGGCTGTGCGGGTACGGGCTTATCCACGGGTAAGGATCGAATGGCGCATCTCTCTCAATACTAATGCAGATTCTTAAATGCTGTGCATAAATATATATAAGCACTAAATTAAATAATACATAGAAATGCAGCTTAGGGAAAATTTTTATTTTTCGTACATATTCGGTTCGGTTGAGTTGTCTTAGCAGACCTCTCTCACTGCTAATGAATTAATTATTGTGGTTACTTCTTGAATTACATGGTAATTCCATAAATTTTGAACCCTTATTGATGATTGCAATGGCATACAATTGCATTTATTCCTGCTACTCCATATAGGTCGGAACGAGCAGACAGTACTGCAAGCAACATAATTACTAGGAAGCGCGCTTGTTTGTTACCTTCTCATGTTAATGAACTTTTGGTTAGTATTGACCATTGGTAAGGCTGGACGTGGTTAGAGATTTTCGTACCCAGGCCATCCCGCGTACTTAGAAAAAGTAGTTTTCTCCATAGCAAAGTATTATATACTACAAAATAGATCACTGATCTATTATGTTTTACTAAAATGTAATTGTTAACTTTATGTTGGTGTGTGATGTAGCATATATATAGATTTTTGTATGCATGTGAAACATGATGACTATCATTATATCATGTAGAATACAATATTTCAAATTCCATCTAAATTTTAATTTTAAAAAATAAATTTTTTTGTGTAAAAAAAACGAGGCTTCTAAATAAATTTCGTTCCACTTCTAGCCAACAAAATTGGTACATATATAGCAAAAATAAAACAGATCTTTTGAACAAATCCGTTAACAAATTTGAAAGATTATTTATAAAGTTTTTAACCATTCTGTTAACAGATCTGTTAAACAGATTATAAGTATGGTATCATTGCTTTTGCGAATTCATGGAAATTTAAATTAGATTCGTTTTATAATTGTTATACATTTTTTCAAGAATACATCATATAAAACTATAATTGATGAAAAAAATCATTATTGTTCTGAAAAAATGTGAAAGCGAATTAACAGTAGTAATTAATTTTAAGTATTCTAAATACTCTTTGTGGCGTTATTGCATTCAATGGACTCTAATTTCTAAAAGCTGAAATGATGTCACTTAACATACTAAATGTCAACGTCAACAAAATCTAAAGAATGCATTATGACATTTCCAAATGCTTAGTTGAAATGATGCTTAAGGCTTGGCATTAGGGTTAAGTTAGAGTCTAGTTTTATTTAGAATTGGGTTTTGGATAGGGTTAAGGTTCTATGATATAATAATTGTAAATGGCAGATGACGTCATAAAAATTGTAGCGTAGAAACAGAGTCCGTTGCGACTGCAATGCTGATTCTGTCGTTTGTTAATAATATAAAACATCTAACAATTCGCAGTTAAGGACATAGCTTTTGATATTTCATATTAATGTTAGAATAAAATCGATGAATTTTGAGATGAGAAGGAATTTGCAATACTAGTTAGAATTATTATATTACTTACCGTTAAATTAAATGCGCTGAAAAAGTTATGACTTTTAGTACTTTGTTCTAGATTTAATTAATGGCTAAATCTTTGATTATTACCAATTCATTACATACTAAAGAAAAAATAGATTTTTTTAATTTTAGTAAAATCCAATTGGCAATTAATTATTGATTGGTTGTGTCGGACAATCACGGTTAATGGATTGGTAAGCTTGATTATTGATTGGCGAATGTTAAATTAATTTTTCCGAGCCCTGTTAATATTATGAAAAAACAATAAAAAGGTGTCTTAATATTACGAGCAAATATGAAAAATTATATTATTTCGTGTACATCTATTAAAAGGATGCCAAAACAGAAATTATCAAAATTATTTCATATAATTAAATAGACTGCTAATCTAATATCTCTTTAAACAAATAGACTTATGATAAATTTGAAATTGGCCAATTTCGATCTCCAACCGAATTTTGTAGGTAGCTGCTGGCCGATTAATTTTGACGCCTCTAAATAAACTTAGGTGTTATCTCTTATATTGACTAAACAGAGTCTGTGAAGCAGGAATCAAAATGAATAAGAAATCTGTTGCCGCGGTAAACTGTCATAGAAAAGTGAAAATTCAAACGTAATCGCACTTTTAGATTCGGTAATACGATTCTACGAAGGATCTCAATTTTAATTGTCGTTTTCATTTCGATGATACAAAAAGGTTAATTTAAAGAATTTAATTCACAAAATTGATGAATACACTATAATTCCATTCATGAGCAAGCGCTTATTAATAGCTCCTTAAAAAATACATGCTTGCATGCAATTCGAATACATTACCTTGCTGTATAATTGATAATACATATATATTTACATATAAACGAAGTATTCAAAACTTCTAAATTAAATGATTGAGCATATATTAATGTTAAATAAATTTTACGTATAAATATGCAGATTACTAAATGTATAAACCGATGTTTTACTTCATGCAAATTTTTTGATTGATTGCATTAGAAAATTAACTACCCGAACCTGTATATCGTTTGATTCGATTTAACACCAAATCTATTGAAGCAAGACTAGTGAATAATGTTGATTTCGTTTAAATTATTCCAATTTTTTTGTTTCCATTTGCAATTGATATTTTACATGAAAGTCTATTACAGACTGAGCTGCTCACCTTTGCTAACAATGTGTTTTAAAAAGTTATCTCCAAATGTTTAAACGTTTAGCAAAATATATTTAGCACTTACACAATATCAACTTTTTTCATAACATTAATTGTTAACATTACAATCTGAACAAAATCAAATATTAAACAGACAAAACATGTTCTTTTAAAGTTTCCGTTAAAAAATAGTTCATGCAAATAAAATTGTATTAGTACATTTTTTAATGCTACTACCGTAAATTTTTCTTTAATTAATTACTTAAATATTACTCAAATTCAGTGCATAAAAATTTAATGCCATTTTTGTGGGACATTTATTTTAGAATTGGAATGGGAATACGTTAACTTTTCGCAATTTTCATTTGCAATAACAATGCAATAAAACGAAAAGAACAATGCCGTAGAAAATTATTCAAGGTTTATTTTGCTTGTTGTGATAGTGAAATGGTTTTAGCAGACTAGTGTCGAAAACGATGAAAAATTGAATAAAATGCATGTTTTGAAATTGTGCGCTAAACATCTAAATCTTAAAGTATTTCTACTACGCAGTAGTAAGAAATAGATCATTTGAAAGGTCGTAAAATCTTGATGGCCTTAAAGCGCCGATCCAGCTTTCGCTCAAACGCTATCTATGAAATTGACTTACATCTCACAAAAGTAAGTAACAGAACAAATTCAATGAATTTTGCTAAAAATTTACTAGGTTGTTTTTTTACGGTTCATAGTTAACTGGTAGTCGATCCAACATGACTTTTTTCGCCCATAGTTGTTCTTCATTAGGTTTTTAATCTTCGCAGAGCAGACAACGAACTCTCACCTTCACAGCTTGTGTTGGAGAGGGTACATCGAAAGCTGGGGCAAATATTGTCATATTTTACAAATTTGTTCTTGTTAAAAAATGTTTCTGTTTAGTTTTGGGGAAATTTAATTATTTACGGCAGGAGATCAGATCACATTTTCATTTATTTTGACTATCCGAAATAATGTGCTTATTCTTTCTTGTTTAAATAACATGTGAATATAGGGTTGGTTATTTTCTAACATTAAACTATTTTGAATTCAATATTTACAATATCATTGATTGGAAACACTATGTTTCTGATTACTGTTTTTCAAATTGATGCAATGTTAAAAAAATGCACAATTCTCGGCAGGAGCGGAGTGGGAACACAAACCGGCCCTTCCATACCCGAAAACCCAGTGCTGTTTACGAGGCACATAATATAATCAACAAAAACATTCAATAAATGTATTGTGTAAGCTTCAATTAAGTAAACAAAGTAATGAAAGTAAACAAAAACGGAAACAAAGTAATAAAACCATGAGCTGAAATAAAAATCAGTGGATAAACATCCAAATGACTTCACTACAACACAATTCCTTAAAAAGGAGTGAGCAATATTATCAATAATATCAGAGTTATCTAGAGACATCAGTACATTCTTTTCAATGCACATCAATATAAAGCTTTCTAGGTTATCGGAGCATAATGAACTGAGTTTATTTTTAATGTATTTTAATAATAAAAAAGATCGCAACATGGGTAATAGAGAGAGTCAATAGAAACTTTTACGTCGTATGGAGTGTAGAGTACGCATTGCTGAAGAGATTATATGTTGACAATGTAATAAAAACACAAGCGGCACAACTGCGACATCGAGACCTCATCTTGCATGGACCGCTAGACAATACTTCGCCTTGAACAACTTCTTCAGAGTCAAAGGAATTGTTATCAAATGGTATATGGCTAAATACCTCGTCGTTCAAGCTGTTCCTTAATCGAGAGCAATGCTTTGCCAGGTTCTGCAACTGGAAACATAATACATCCCGCCGAGCATTATTGTTAAAGGGAAGTAAGACACTACTCAACTTTCGCATTGCATTAATATCTGCAAAATGCACCAGTGACAAGTACGACAAGTCTATACCACTGTGAATGAACTTCAAATCTACCCTGCATGCTTTGAATTGCAGTATTCAATATTCTGTTGTGAACATTGACAGTAAATCTAATTACAGAATCAGTAATGGGTTCATCAATGGCTTGTTCTCCCGGCATTGTCTTCTTCCTCCTTGTTCGAAAAGCTATCTTCTGAGTACAAATCACAATTTTCTTGCAACTTGTCTGTCATATGATCAATAAGCGTATCAGGAGCTTGCTTAACACTCATTACATCCCTTTGAATAAGCTTAATTTGCCTTAAAGTTGATTATACAAATTGGTGTGCTTTCAAAAATCCATACCGCTTGTCTGTAGATACTTTGATAATGGTGTTTTATTTTCAAGCAGTCTGAGATAAATAAATGCTGTCATGATAATTTCATATTTTAACAAGTTCAACGTATTGGTTTTATCATTTGCTCTGACTTCGGGCTTAAACTTACTTGAGGTGTCAACTCCCACAGACAGCACGGTTTGGGAGTAATCAATAACCAGTCTAGGCTTCACACTGTAGTTAATTCCAAAACATTGGGCTCTCCTTGGCTATTAACTTTCCCGTATGATATTTTGTTTGAGAAGTCGGGATATTTTCTCTTTGATGAAGTCTTGATGACGTGACGTGCATGAAGTAGTTGTGAAAGGAGTCAATTTTGTTGTATCTACACCAGGAAGTAAATCGTATTTCGTAAAACGCATTGGCTCTAAGGCTGCAAGGTTAAATTTCGAAGAGGGGTGTTTATCCCTGAAGTTCAACTGAACTGTCTGGTGTTGCCGTAATATATCAAGGCCGTCAATAACTGGTGTGAATAGGTTTTCGACGACATAGAGTGGCGCGTTATGGCCGACACAGTTAATTGTGATAACACAAGAAAACTCCAGGATTCTTGCAGTTGAGTTGTTGGCAAGGGTTATTAGCTTTCTCTCGCAGTTTGTGAACTTGAAGTGATGTTTTTCCATAGCCGCTCGTTCAATGAATGAGAGGCTAGAGCCAGTAGACAGCAGCGCCTTTTTTGATTTATTAAGATTTCAGTTACAGCTTGCTCGGAGGCCGTTCCCGTTACTGCAAGAAAAATTGTTGATGTTTGTGGTTTTTCATTGTCATTATGTTCAGCTAGATCTTCCACTGCTGCAACCCTTTGTACTTTTAAATCAGTAGATCTGCAAACCTTAGCTCAATGACCAAGCTTATTGCAATTTCGATACGAGGAGGCACGGCAGTACATTTGGTGCGCTCATGTCGACCGCCACCGCATCATATGCAGAGATTGTTTGGAGTCCAGTTATTATGAGGTTTGTGAGTTTCTGCAACTTTCACTGCGACACCTGACTACATATAAGTTTGTGCATTCAGTGAAGAACTCTCTCCCATTGCTGTTTCCATTGTTATTGCTGTTCTGAAGAGGGTGCTGTTCTTTGTAGGACACTTCCGAGCAAGTATCTTTAGCTCTGCCATGTATTGTTCGATACTTTCATTTAGCTGTTGCAGGCGTATTCGCAATTTGTATCACATCATTATTGCAGTAGACTTGCTTTGGTACCTGTCATCCAACTCTTGGACAGCATCGTCGTACGTCACACAGTCTTGTATGTATGGAAACGCCTTTGCTCCACACATAACATACAACACCTGCAGACAATTGGCAAGATTAATACCAGCTGTAGAAATATATAGGTCGAGAATCTTTTTCCAGTACAGATATTCCTCTTTCGGGAGGATTATCCGGCAACGTCTTTTTGAAGATTTTAGCTTCCATTATGAAATTTAAACTAACCTGTTCAGAGAGAATAAGTCTACTTCTTGTCTGTTTCTAATGATTATGCTTATTATTCCAGATAGTGTCCGATTTGTAAGGAGCACTTGATTGTTACGTAGTTGAGGATGACAATAGATATATGCAGTTAGTTAAAAAATGACGAGACTATTCAACTGAATGATAATACTGTCCAACCACTGACTGTTTGATAGCCGATGAATGTAGTGTAATAAATTGTGGTGAAAACAACACTTTACATCAGTATCATGAATCAATGAATGTTCGCCATCTTCGCAGTTTAAGTCAGAATTTGCTTTCACCAAATTATTATAAATCAAATCATTTCCTTCTATCGCACTCCTCTTCACATTTAGACTCACTATGCTGTATCTACAGCAAATAAGAATACTATATATTAGCAGCGATTTATTCATTTTGAAAGAAAATTTAGTTTAGTCGATAATAATATTTATATAGGTGGTTCAAAATTAAATCATTATTATAAAATATATTTAGTAATGGAATTTTTTTAGGTTGATGTCGTCTTATCAGTATAAAGTATTGCTAGTGATTTCTAAAGCTGTTATCTAAGTTTTATTGAAATCATATGAGGCCATCTCTCAGCAATTTAATGTTTGAATCAAATTTTAGATTGCACTTGATTTGAAAGTCTTTCAAGAAACGTTTCGTAATTCCCTAGACGATTAAAGCAATCGTCTCTACAATTACCTGACTATTTTCATGTAAAATCCTGTATCAAAAAGATGCAAATTTACTGAAGATGCCATTATTTCTGCAAAAGTGTGGAAAAATGGAATTTGGGTTAATAGACACTAGCTAGAATACGAATTTTCTCTTGGGTGAATGCTTGATAGTGTGGAATATTTAACAGGGAGTACATGGTGCCCTTTAAATCTGAAGCATTTTTTGTTGTCTAAATGTATTCCTTCTTGTGGTACCATCTACTTGTCTTGACTAACGTCACTGTTAGCTTCATATAGATCTCAATTTTGTGTTGCATCAGCCATTGGCAGTCATTAGGATAAAAGGATAAATTCGGAATAATCTTCGTTGTACTAACAAAATTTCTTATCTATTTATTGCATGGAAAATAGCTTAACTTCAGTTTGCAACTTCTTGAAAGTTTAATATTTAAAGTGGGTGTGCATGCTAGTGCTTCCTGGAAATTGCTATAAGTTCGGCTTTGAATTGACTTGACATACCTGGAAATTGATACATTGGAGTGCGTGGACACCGTCAAATATGATGCATTTGGAATGAAAATATTGTTATAAAAACTAATGCTAACAATTGATTTTCTGAATTTTCGTTATAATACTATCTTCTGGATTTCTACATGCTTGATGTCAACAGAAAGAGTTAGACAATGTTTTTGCTACTTCTGTATTGAAAATATTATTAATGATCAAAATATATATCAATACCTGCATCAAAGACTAAAGAAGTGTTTCAAATGTTATTGTATAAATTCATGAAGTGAAGAGTGCGCAATATGGAAATTGTGTATCACTTTCTAAGATAAGTTATTGGATTCTCAAATGGATTTTGTAAATACTATTTTGATTTTTTTAGCTATTGTTAGTGTATATTCATTTGTAATATCCAGGTGATGTGATTTGTAGGCCTAATAGGTTTGGAATTCCTCCAGCATAATAGGCAATGCTTCAAATTAACGTTATTAAAAAATGAACTTTAGTTTCAGTAATGGCAATCAATCGACAGTAGTTGAAAATATGGAGCAATAATGACGAAGTTTATTGTGTAACATATCAAGAGTGGTAATTGGGCCTGATTTAGAAGACTATCCCCGGACCTGGTGTTCTTGGATCCGAGCTCCGTCCGTTGAGATCAGAATCACATTTTTTAAATATTTTGCTAATAATATATTAATTGAATCAAAATACTCAGAAAATAAATCAAAAGCGCAAAAACTGCAAATTTAATTCCTGTCCATGGTTACAGAGTCCTTGGTTTCAACCAATCAAAGAAGAATTTGGCCAAATGTCTTTTAGTTCACTAATAACTATTTAGCCCGTATGAATAAAGCTTGAAATTGATCAGAAATCTAGTGATATCTCTTCTTTCAATATAAGCACCATTTGAAGCAAACAATGAATTGACGCATCAGATGTGGCTTGGTGCTTGATGCGAACCAAGTTCAAGCCGTGGGTAACAGTAGTAATAAAATATGGGGTTCCATATATATGGGTTTCTAATAATGATCAGTTTTCAATAACTTTTTACACTTTTCTATTGATTTTGATAAGAAAAAAGGTGTTTTTTAGACATTCTGGCTTTGGCAGCCAGGGGTAAAAAAACTACAGCCATACCCGTATAAATAATTATTCAATTATAACCTCATTTCAACTATGTACCAATATGTTNAAATTCTGTAATGATGGGACAGTTTTGAAATATAAATTTAAAAAAGTGGAAGCACTGCTTCCACTAAATTCTGTAAGGACGGGACATAGTTTTGAAAATAAATTTGAAAAAGCGGAAGCAGTGCTTAAACAAAATAAATATAAATTATAGACATCAATTTATATAGAAGCATAGAAAGTCTTTACGAAGTTCCATAATATTGAGAAATACACTTCCAATTTGCCATGAAGAATCATTGGGGAAGCGTTGATCTTAAAAGTTCTTCTTTTACCGTAGCTAATTGGTAAAATTTAATGAGGAACCTAATTGATTTTGTAGAAAGTTGAATGTCTTTCAATTTTAACAATCTTGCTACTGCAATTGGGCTCTTGCATAGATTTTTTAATTGAAGGAGCACACTTCCTTTCAGAGCAGTGAAATACAAACCTTTAAGATTTATTGAAATTTCAGCTCTTTCCAGAAGCTTATAACTTTCAATACACTTCTCTCTTGATGTTGTGTCTATATTAATGTCATTAAATGACAAATTACGATAATTTTCGCCAAATATACTTGATCGGTATTTATTGATGACTTCCAATCTTCTGTCGGCAATTGTTTCCTGCTCTATGTCATCAATATTTACAGAAAAAGCTGTCAAATTGTACTTTAAGCCATAACTCCTCACTAGTTCCAAGTAGGCAGTCCTTTTTGATTGTTTAATGTGAGGGAAGATTCTTTCTGTTAACTGATAAAAATCCTGTTGCTGTGTCATAATTCTGAATCAATTGGAAAGTAGTAACGCCCAAATAATATATTTGAAACAACATAGTTTGTAATTTATATATTTCTATTCATTATTTATTCTAATTATATTTTTAATATTAATTTTTTAAAGAATAATTTTCTACTAAATTAAAAATTTTACAAATGTTGAAACAATATATTAATTTCGTATTCCCTTGGTAACTAAGCAATAAATGACGCTAAAGTAACAGGTGGAATATTGTGGAAATTTGTATTTGAATTAACTCTCTATGCATAATATTTTTAATTTGAAATATGTCAATATGGCAACAATGCTATTTTAGTAATATCCTTAATGAAACAAAAATTCAGTGGAAACAGTGTTCCTTCTTTTACTTTTTAAGTAAATTTCCTACAAATTTATTGCAAATATTGGAGAAAAATTTACAGCATCAAATCAAATTCAAAGCTTTGGGTCGGGGCCGGGTCGAGTTTTAAGTAGAGGTCTCAATAAAAATATCAAGAATAAATAAAGTTAATCACAATTTGGTTAAAGAGAGAATCAAAATTTTAAATATTGTGAATCAATGTCAGTTTTTCAAAAATTTTACATAAAATTCAATGCTTCTCCTTTAATTACACTCTATTTCTTAAACAAAACATAAAACCTGTCAGATGTCCTAACAAAGGGCTTTTCTTTAAGAAATTACCAGTACTTTTAATAGCATAACAATAGCCCCTATGCAATCTATATTCATTATAAAATCGACCATAACTGTCGTGGAGAATTGAATGTGTATGACAACATTTAATACTTCCAAATAAATATTCAAATAGGTTTGTTAAACATCCTTCTCCTGGTCCAATCAAACCAATTTCCTGGTCAAATTTGTCTATTTCACTTATAGAAATGTTCTTGTCAAAATTAACTATATAAAGACGTTGGTAAGCTAAATAAGCCTTGAGAATCACAGGATTTAAATTAGGATAATTTAATTTTTGTATTTTAAAGTTATGTGATACATATTTTATAACTTCTTTTGGGCTGGTTAATTCACGTTTCCTTGTTTCATTAGAACAACCAATAGATTGCACTCCATAAGTTTTTTCATTTTCTCCTGTTTTGGTATTATTTCCTGTTTTCAGTATAACTGGTTCACATACAATTTGAACTCTTTTACTCATTTCTATATAAGAGATTAGAAAAAATTAATTTCAATAATTTGTCTTTGGGAGGAAATATGTCAAATTTTGCAAACTAATCCATTTTATAGGTTCTTTGTCACTTGCAAACAGCCAAAATGGGCCATTCCTATGTGAAATATCACACCGAATTACACCATTAGAT
>CABFPE010000324.1:220074-235176 GCA_900660155.1 Hofstenia miamia | reverse complement strand
CTTATTCAATTTTTCAGGAGTCTCTGCTGTAGAAGTCTTGGACAATGAAGTGGAAGATACGTTCTTAGCAGGTTGACTTGCGATTTTTGCCCAGCTAACAGATGGAGAGCTATTGGTATCAGCAGAAACATTTAACAAATCAATGTTTTCGCATAATTCTTGAACAACTAAAAATCATATTTTCAACATAAAAATCACCAAAAATAAGCTTATTATTTTGAAATTGGTCAATTCACGAAGTTAAAGTAACAAACATAAAATCATGTCTCGTGAAACATTTGATGTTGGTAATGTTCAAAAAGGAAGTTTAACTACATATTGTATTTGGTGCCACGCACAATGAATTCCTAGAATAGTGAAATAGATTTTTCAGCTAAATTAAACGAAAATTCACGCAAATTCACGATAGTGCAAGGAAATTTAAGATTGTCTAAATAATGAAGCCTCTTGCAAATGTAAATATATAAAGATTCGTTGCCCTAGTAAGATTGTAAATAAACAAATCAATAAATAAGAAAGGAAATTTGGGAAGTTTGCAATAACGGCTCTCCTATTAATTTAAGCACATACAAAAATATAAAAGCAAAAATTTCTAGACTCAAACGTAATCTAAAAAAACAGAAATCAATAAATATATGAGATATTATCACAGGTTAAAAATAAATGGCATTACATCAACAGATAGTTAAATAGAAACAAGAACATCAACTGTAGCATCGAAGAAATTAATGTAAATGACAAAATTATAAGTAACAATAAGTTTATTTCCGATTATATGAACTCATTCTTTAAAAACCTTGGATCACATCATGGTGACTATATTAAATACAAAAATAAAAACCAAAGCAATTTAAAAATACGCTTAGTTTTAAGTTCATTAATAAGGTATAAATACTAAGAACTGCGATAAAATTGGACCTCAATATGGAATCTGTGGCGTACCTATATTTATAATCAAAAAGTATTTTTCATATTTTTCTGAACAACTTTTGTTCGTTTTCAACCTTGCAATACATATATCAACTTTTCCTGCAAGTCTAAAGAAATCCGATACAACACCAATTTTGAAGAAATGCTATAAATTATAAACCAATTACACTAATCCACTGTCCAAAATACTAGAAAGGATTCTAGGCAATCACAATAATACATATTTAAAAAATAATGATATCCGTTCATCAAATTAGTTTGGCTTTAGAGAAGGACTAAGTACCGAAAATGCCTTGCTATGCTTGAACGAAAATTTTCGTTTTCATTTGAACAGTAATAGCTTCAGTAGTGTAGCTTTATTAGATTTAAGCAAGGGATTTGATTCTTTAGACTTTGATATATATACTAGATAGAAAGCTCTCAATATACGGCTTTGACGAACAATCACGATTATTCATCAGCAGTTTTTTTAAAAAATGGACAGCAGAGTTAAAGAAGTGACATACACCTTTCAGATCGTACTAAAAAACTACACAAGGAACACTACTTGGCTCCATAATATCCCACATATATATCAATGGTGTAAATACGTATTTAAAAGACTGCCAGACAATTCAATATGCTGTTGATATATGCATAGTAATTAGTACTATGAGTCCAATAACAGCAACAAAAAATCTCGAGAAAAACAAATTACATATGATACATTTTAAAAACGCAATTCATAGTCTTCGCACCAAAAGATACCAAAAACCCTCATAAAAAATTTAAACATTAAAGTTTCAAATGATTCTTCAGTAATTCCGTCATCTGAAAAGATCACATATTTAATGGTGGAAATAGATACCAAGTTTAACTTCAATAATTTCGTCTGGAAGAAAGTACAAAAATGGCAATAGGTATTCAATATCTAAAGCAAATAAAAAAGCTAGCTTACTAAGCCAGAGACATTTATTGAAGCACTTTTTCTAAGTCAATATAGATATTCTTGTATATTATTAAACAGCATAAGTGTTGAACAGAAAAATCAAATGCATAGGCTTTTAACCTGGTCCACTCGTACCACGTTTAATATTGACAAATCTGATGTTGAAGATTTAATATACAAAACATCAATTTTATCACCATCGTATATAAACATTTACAGTGACCCTATTAAAATATTTAAATGTATCAGTGGAACACACTTGTCAAATAAATATTACAATTTCAACAAAAGAGCAAATAAATGCATAAGTTAATATATATATATATATATATATAAGTTCTCCACATATAAGTACATTTAAAATAAGACTAAAAAAATTACTTGAACAGTTAAAATTTGACTTTTCAAATTAGTTAAATGTATGGGGAAATTATTAAAATTTATTTTGTTTCTTTATGCTAGTGATTATTTTTGGATAAAATTTATGATAAATTTTAATTGTTTGTTCTTTTATTTGGATTTCCCGTTTTATTGTAAATTTATTGATGTAGCTTCTTTTGTACATATATAAAAAGTGCAAAATATTATATAAAGTATATATATGATTTCTTTCGGTTGTGTAGAATTAAAGAATCATTTTCTACTAATTGTTGAAATATTGTTTTAATTGTTAGCTCGATGAGAATCCGGGGACTAAATCTCCGGGATGCACTCGCGCGGTCGATAAGAATGGTGTCTTCCTTTTATTTGAAAATTTCGGAGACGTGGGAGGACGCAGATGTTAATACAATAATAATGAAAATCTGAACATCCGTGCGAATAATTCGGCAATTTAATTTAGTTAATGAATTGAGTCTCATTTAATTCATAATCTCGAGCATTTATGGTACAAAAGGAATTGCAACATGATCATGGTTTAGCACTGATTGGTTACTTAACCGTCAAATCGACATCATTAAAAATTATAACACGTTGGTTTGGTAGATGCGTTCATTCCTAATTTTAAATAAACAATTTGGGAGGGGATATAATTGTAGACTATTTTAGCGGCTGAAACAGTAATACTAAACCAAACAAGCTCATACTATATCATGCGCACAACACGCAGCTCTGATTAAACGTGTTTATAAGCATGTAATTACAAATAAAATTCATAGATGCTAAACAAAAGCTGTGGAATATGGACATTAGTTTACTAATGCTTACGGACAACGAGAACAATAGTTTCTTAGTTTTAATAAGGGCTGCATGTCTTGAGGTTAGGCATGCAGTTTTTTACCTATTTAAAATATCAGATAAATCTAAGGATATTAATGTCGTAGCCAAAAAAATCTTTAGACTAATGGAAATAATTAAATTTTAGTTACGAATCCTTAAGATAGGTACGATTTGCAAATTAATTTCGTCTAGTGATTCCAAAAATTACAACTACAAAAAACCATTGAATCGATTGAAAATTCCCAATCTAAAAATCGCCTGTTAACGGAAAATGCTTGCAGACAGCTTATGCTGTTTCTCATCAATGCCGCCAATTTGGAAATTATGAGATGCTCATCAAACTTCAAATACGAGACGTTATTAAAATGGGGCGCATGTTGCACTCTCGGATGACATGCTACATAATGATAAATTGCATTGCAACTATAATTAGAAAAACATTTTCTAATTTTTAAATAATTTTAAATGAATTAACATCTTTGTCAAGTAAATCATGTCTCACTGTATATCCATGCGCTGTCGTTTGCCAAAACAATTTTTTTGGGAATTCAGAATATCTGACAACTGTTCAATTTAAAGATGTGAAACTGTGGAAAGACTGTCCTTTATCTCTGGATTGGAAAAGTCCGACACATTGTAAGTGCAATGAAACATTTTCAGTTTTCGACTAATTTGCTAGAGCAAATTAAATCAGGCATAGGCTTTAAGAATCAAATGCTGTTCCTCAAGAACATCATATACTAGCTTTGACCATAAACAAAGTATACACGCGTTCAGTGAAAACAAGCCAGCGTTTTCAACAACAGAAATATATCCTTTCTTAACGGAATCATCTAAATATTCTGATATACTTGCACCAAGGCTCAAAGGTGAAGCACAACTAATGAAATTTGTTATTCAATTCAAATCAATGCCCAGAATGCCATTTCAGCATTCACGGAATATTTTTCGAATGCCAATGTCATTCTATCAATAATTAAAGAGATAAATATAAACATAATTGATCTTATTCCAGTGATTCAGGCGGATTGAAAATTTTTCGGGCAATGTCTAATCAAATACGAATTTGAACCGAAAGAGCAGTGCGCTAAACGGTTCCGGAAGGTAGCCTCCTTTCGAAGGTTCCGGAAAAGCCAACCAGCCAAGTGGCAAACGAGAGCAGAAAACGAAGGGAGACGTGGAACTAATGCTGGACGTATGTGTTGATGCACAAACATATGAAATAGGATACGGAAAAAAGTATATACAAAAATATAAGCAAAATCTAGAAAATATACGAATATACGATACACGAAAATCGTCTGCAATACCGAATTATTAGCAAATCAATAAATATTTAAAAAGCGACTAGTAAATTTAGGCGAATAAAACACACCAAATTACGCGACTACGCCGAAACAAATATCTAAACATTCATGGATTGTTGACTGAATAGTGAGTTGAATGGATTTGAATATCTGGCGCGAAAAACACTGTACCGCTGGCCCAGTATGCAAATGCCCTCAATGTAATAATTTTGAAAATTGAACTATGAATACTGTAGACAATTTCTAGAAGTGATCTTTACAGCAATTTTTGCTTAGTTCTGATATCAGTGATTGCTTAGGAATTATCAGTGCGCAAATGTCCTAACTGTATTTTAATCATATTGATTTCAAAATGCAAATTTCCTAACTGCATCCGAGTACATTGTTTACAAAGTGCAAGTATCAAATAATAAGCATTGTTTTCAAATATTATCCAATCAGCAGCATTGTTGTGCAGGTTTAATTATTTTATGGAAGATGTGTGATCTCTAACATATTTTAAAATTTTGGAGATATGGAAACACACAGGTAAATTTTTAATACTCAGCTACAAAAGAATAAATGGATTTACATTTTTTATGTATCCTTGAACCAACAACAAAAATATTGATACTCAATCACAACACTTTGCCACTGACCCATTGTTATAGTTTTGACGATATGATCGCGACACGCATTCCAGAAAGCAAAGAGGCAGACGTCCTTATCATGCTACCCATAGCCTACTAAATGTGCTACCACATATGATTGGAGATGACTTAAAATTTATGGAAACATTATTGAATAATTAACTAAATACTAGGATATTAACATAAATAGACTACGTGTTACATCATTATTAATTGAGATATTTACATGTACTCGCATATCAAAAATACTAAGGCTAACATATTTCTTGATAGATGCTAAACGTTGTTTTAAAATCTAGCCAGTGTAATCACATCAAAGTACAGTGCAAAGTTGTGTTGATGCTGAAAATTGTTTTGCAAAGCATTTAAGAGATTTGCATTCAAGCAGTTAAACAATAATTTAGAACAATTATCCTAACTGAAAACTAATAGCGCTATAATAACTCAAAAGATAATTTTTCAAAAAACTAGAAATTTCTCTTGTAGAATCATAGCGTCTAAAGGTAATTGATGAATAATGAATTAGTACTAAAAGTACTTCAATTTTCAATTGCTTATAACTCAAAACAACAATGTGCGCATTTGCATTCTAGCGTGCTAAAATGATATAATCGTATTAGTTATTTCTTAAAGTTAATTTCACAGATAAATTAATACAAAAAACCAATTTAAAATGTTCAATGAACAGAGCTATGGGAAATCATTTGTGGTGGGAAAATCAATAAAAATATTTAGTGTTTACATTTGCAATATGTAACATCCAGTTTTTTGCGCCCACTATATTCATTTATTGGTAACAATTGTAGGAAAATAAATCACTAATATTTTACAACTTGATTAATTATGAGTTTATACCATTTGAAGAATTGGCTGAAGACGATGAAAGGCATTGCGAAATCTTTGCATTGGATTGCAATTGATGTGACCAATCAGAATGTTCAAACAATTGTGAATAGTAATTGGCAGAGAATTGATCACTCTCATAAAGTGAAGAGACACAATTCTAAAAACGTATAAAATAAACTACTCTATTTTTGAAACTTGTTATACATGTGGTGAAAGCAACAATGATTTAGAGTAAATCCCCCCACACACACCAATTGAAAAGCATGCATATTTTTCATTCTATATAACAGTGCCCTTGTGGCAGAAGTGACTGTTTTGAAAATATTACTACAGTCAATGAATATTGTTGGGCCAATTTGAAGCACAAACGATCAGAGGTACTTGTTATAGCCTATGGTGATAATGATCCAAGCAGAGCAACCACTTAAAATGGGAAACGAGCTCAAAGACACTCTGTTCAAAATGACTCAGCAAGGAGCGATCAGTGCAATCTATCAATGTCAGTTATGGTATAAAGTTTAGAGCCCCATTCAAATAGAGAACCAATATATACTGGTGCATATGCGTAATGTTGTTCCTGCAAATTTCATTCTTCAGTAAAAATATCTCTCGACTCGTTGACTGTTTCAACGTTAACAACGATTACAATATATTGAAAGATAATCTGCATATTTAGTTTTGATAAGTACTGAATCCCATTTCATCCAGTGCATGAGAGATTTATTGGATAAATTTTGAGATTAATAGGGTATTCTAAATGAATGGCCTTTTTAATTTTGCTCCATTAATTAAATTTCTTCCCAGATGTATTTTCATTACAGCTAAAAAATTCAGGGCTTCACATTTTGCTGTGACAGCTTCGATATTTTCTTACTTAGTCCTTAGATAGAATAAATAAAAAATTTGTAGTTAGGCTCCGATATTGAATGGATAGGAACAGCGGTTTTTGACGCTCTTGATGTTGTGAAAATATTGAAAACATTCCTTAAAAATAAATTTACCGACTTAGTTTTCAAAAAATTGTTAACTTTCTTACCGAACATTTTTATATTAACCAATCAAAACCTGACGAGAAGCCATTCCACAATGTCCCTCTTGTATACGCTATTGGATAAAAGACAATAACATTGTTTTTAAAAAGTTAAAAGAAAAGCAATGTACTGTGACAGAAACAATTAAAAACAAATACTAAACAGAAACTTCATGCGAATTTTAAATTGGATAACATTTCTGCAAAACATATAACCCAAAAAACCAATATAAACATGATTAAAAGTAGTAATAAAATTGGCAACAAGTCGTCTGATTGTATCACTATGCAAATCATATGTTATAATAACCGGTGCTTTGTAATTGTTTCAAAAATGTACCAAATGAAAAGTCGATCCCTTCTAGAAGTTGATAAAGAGCGAGACATTAAAAGTTATAATGCGCAGAGCACGCACCAAATTGTGAAGTTACTCATGATAATAAATGAATATTCATGGGTCTCCAAAAACAAAATATTATTGATACGTTAAAATACCCTCTTTCAAAGGGGTTTGTTGACATACTTGGGACTGCAATTATCTTTATCCATGATTTCAGCACTGGTTTGAAATCTGACCGTCTTTGATACACTGTTGAAGAGATTGAAAGACTCTGATAGTGTGTGAACAACAGATATTATGCCAACATGCGTTACTTATATTTGTTGTTTTAAACAGCACTTGGTTATTGTTTGCTGTAAACAGCTTGCTGTTGAGAGCCTTGAAAATGAGCGAAAGCAGCAAATAGTTTTGCTACTAACAGCCAACTTAAAATATAGTTTTTTCAAAATTGTCTATTTTACAAAACAAAAAATTAAATTTAGTTTTCTAGATTTCAAAATATGAAGTTTGTACGTTAGGGTTGTGACTATTTGCATTCTTTATGGCTATACCATAGTCGGTTAAACTTTTGTATGAAACCCTTAAAACATCTTTTTATTTCTAGTTCGAAAAAATGCTCCACTAAAAATATTGTTTATTTTTTAAAGAGTGTCATAGGGTATCAATTGATAAATTTGAAATAAAAATTAATTTGTTGCACTACAAAATATGTCATGTCATTTGATAATATAAACTTTATTTGAGCATTTCAGCTATACCAAAATACATTTAGTGCATGATTTTAAGGGCCTTTCCAGTGAAAATTTTTCCTTTTTGTGAGTTAAGAATGAGGATTGTTCATAGGATCAATGTCACTCAACGTAAACTTTAGCTTTGCTTTAATTTACTTTTATATATGCGAGCCTGAGTGCCCTTTCATAAATATTCATCTTGCGCCTCCAAAAATACACAAATTTTGAAAAGCTTAAGTTTCTGTAATTTTTAATGCTACCCCAAGGCCGGCTACGAAGATTTAGATGCCGGTGAAAATCAACAATATATGACACCGAGTCTATAAAAGCAAAGAAATCAAAATGGGAAAAAACGTATTTAAATAACTACATATAAACATCAATAAAACTAGCCTTTCGGCTCTTTAATTTCACAAAATTTAAAATTAAATTTCACGAATTCACAGCTTAGGACATGACAATAGAGAAAATAGTATATTTTTCAAACACTGAAGATTTTAAGATTGCTAAAAAGAAAGAACTAGATAGCTGGACGCGAAATAATGATATAAGTTAGTGAAATAAATAGCTACAGTGTTGTTTCCTGTCGATGGAATTGACAAAGTTGATGAATTTGGAGCAGAGAGTTAAACCAAGATTGGTGGCATGTGGCTTCGAAAATACAAGATAAAGAAAATTTTTTACCAGTTAGCTCCAAAAATTTCTATGTGTTCATTTCTAGAGGAGAACTTTTTACTACGTCTAATTATTATGTTGTTACTCGTACTGAGTGAAAGACTTTTCATTCCACTTGTTTATATGAAACAGATATATTAAATACATTTATAGAAACGACTTTTATTCAAGGTATTAATGTAACAATGTTTGCATCCAAAAATAATCTTGATTTGGCGTTTACAAGAATTGATAGTAATATTGTGTTCAATTCCCAAATTATCATTTTCCTGTCTTCGATATTGAAATTTTGATAAATAAAGAAACAACGAAAAAAACGGCTAATGCTTATTCCTGTAGCAATGCAAGCGTTAACATTATAAATTATTGTGTTTCAGAAATTGATTTGAATTTGATTATTGAAAATGACATTGACGCGATTCTTGATTAATTGTATTTAATACAAATTGACACTTACCCACCAAAGAAACGTGGAGAAGAATTTTTCCATATTATTCTTCGAATACAGTACTTATCTGTATGTTAAATAAATTATATACTATTAAAACAAGATCATTAAGAATGACAAATACAACTTATCCCGAGATTAATTATCAAAGCAACAGCATGGATTTCAGACAGACTACTACTATTACAAATCGTTTATATTATCTTGATAATACTTAAGATTACTTAGATCCTGGAGCTTGTTGCTGTGGAAGTTACTTTGATATAAGCAAAGGCTTTTTACACAGTTCTTCACGGCATTTTATTGCTAAAACTTTCAAAAGGAATGTTAAACTTTAAAGCATCTTTAAGTCACCCTCAAGCAAATCAGTGTTTTGAAGACCATCTAAACGCCTGTCTTAACTACACCATTTAATCGGACAGACTTTGTTGGGAATTTGTGGAATTTAAATCTTAACTACACGATCTAATCGGTCCGACATAAATTTATTTAATTCACCCAACTTTTTGGCGGGTGTTCTAAACACCCAACTTTTACTAATGTTATATGAAATCAGTAAAAATATATTATATAACTTACAGCGTATTGAAACTAACAAAGAATTTAATTCCAAATCCAAACACTTGCCCACAATTATTATTTGTAACATCCGCGATAGGTATTTACACATGCGATTGTTATGATTTCGAACCAGGGTTGCCACTTCAGAATAACAAAAATTGGGCAATATAAAAATACGTGAAAACATTAACTCCAAGTGTAACGTAATCACAGTGCCATTGGTTTTTTCTCACTTTTTTGGTATTGCAGTTTAAGGTTTTGGATTAAGAAGAGCCAAATTTGGAGTAGCATGCTACCGCATACAGCAGACATAAATTACGCTATGCTATTACACAGTTAAGAAATGATATGAAGAAAATGTAGTTCGCAAAATAGTAACGTAATCACCACATATGGAAGTACATTTGAAATGCAAATTATTTTTGAAAGGTTAAGCGAATGTCAAATGCCGAGAGGATCGATAAGAGAATTATAACACGCCTAAAAAACACAAAACAAATTACGAGGCTTTTTTAGATATAAAGTAGAAAATTTAGAAAATAGAAATAAAAATACGAGTAACGTAATCACAATTTAAAAGGTAACGTATTCACAAAAGACTGGGTTGCTTTGTTTTTAAACAGCAAGCAGTGACGTGCCATACATTATAATCATTGTTTTTGAAAAGCAAGTTCGTTACTACATAAATATTTAATTTACATTGAACATACTATCAAAACAATATGAGCTGTGTCCGTTTCAGACCTCGCAGAAAAGCTTGTTTTTCATTGTCAAGTTTCTGTTTCTTAGCACGGAGTTCTTCAAGCACCTTCTGGGATTTTCAATATCAACATCAACATTTTTTATTTCAAATCTTAATTTAGCTGGAGTATGTCGTTTGTAGACGCCAATAGAGCCACGCACTGTGGCGGCTGTATTGGCGTTTTCCACATTTTGTTGTTTCAGGGAAGTCGCATCCTCCTTATATTTTTTACTCGCATTTCTCACCATATCAATAAGATCAGCATGTTTAGCGAATTTCTCGTAATTAAAAGTATTAAAAAATTCTTGCTAATTCTTAGTGAAGTATCTGTTAGAAACGAGGCTTGTTATCCGGTTTCTGTGTTTTTCATATTTGAAAATCCGCTTTCAACATTCATATTTTGTGGGGAATATAAATGAGCGTTTTGAAACAGTTATTTAAGCGGGAGATATTTTTCAAGAATTTTATTATCATAAAGAGCATTCATGGTCTTTTTCGAATCTTCGGCAACTCGCATTGCTGAGAATTCACCATGGGTAACCGATGGATTACAATGCACAATTGTAGCCACTTTCACCAACTTAGCAATTGTCCGTTCAGTGAATTTACCAATTTCCATGTAGAAAATATAACTGTTACGGACTAGGTCGTCACAAAGGTAAACCGAAAAACGCTTCATTGCAGTAGATAGCATAAATTCATTTCCCTTGTCCCAAATTTATATCACATCACTGATCTCTTTTTAACTCAAAGTATTTAATGCGGATAATACACAAGAAATTTTGGCAGGAATATTGAAAATCCATCTTTTGAGCCTTGAATAATTTTGCTTCAATATCGGGAAACAATTTACTGTGATATATTTTATCTGAGAGATCAATGGAATGTCCCAATTTGGTCAATATCTTAGAAATAAACTGAAGCAGTCGAATGAGAAACGAATGAATATCCAATGTTCGAGCTTGACATTGTTTCGTAAAAATAAATAAGGGTATTAGGTGAAGTGCAAATTGATCGAGGTGGACCAGTAGCATGTTTGAGCCGATATTTTTCAGAAGTTTCATATGCTCTTTATCTCTAGCTGGTATCAATGATAGTAGTTTTTTTGTAAAACAGGAAACTGATCGGTGATTGCTTCAACAGATGTAGAACGACATAAGAAACGCGTCGCGGAATAAGCAGGTAGTGAGGGAAGTCCTAAGAAACTTTCAACTTGATGCAAAAGTGACTGATTTATTTATAAAGGCAGAAAGAGACGACACAAAATCCAAAATTTTCAAAATTAATTCCGATTCAGTAGCAACGTCCTTCGCAACCAAATTCGCCATATGTCCACTGCAACCCGGGAGGGGAACAAGATTAGGACAAACATACGTTATTTTCTTCACAGCTCCGCCACTCTTCCCTCTCATAGTATTACAATTATCAGTCATAACATATTGTACTTTCTCATATCCAATTTCGAATTCCTCTAATGTTTTTTGAAAAGCGTTGAACACTGCATCGGCATTAATGAGCCGCAATTCTGACAAACTTTTAATGGAATTGTTCAGAAAGTCTTTCACATTTAGCTGTGTTTCAAATTGAATCGTCTTGAGATAAGTGTTCTTGCGTACATTGTCATTGAAGTATACAACCCAGATTTCCCAGATTTCAAGCCTACATTTTTATTATAGGACGATTCGTCCAGATGGAAGCCCACGCGACTAGCAGAAGACAGAGAACCGGCTAATTGCTTTCGAACATACGGAGCAATTACTTTAGTTATAATATAAGTGGTTTTTGTTCTCCCACAATTGATACCACCAAATTGACTATAAGGAAACATAATTTTGTACAACCCGCGCTTACGAGGAAAAGAATCACTAGATTTCAGCGAAGCACAATCCACGATGAATATTTATGCAGTCATAAATTGTAGCCTTGATTATTCCTGTCTCTTTTGTGATAGAACCGGCCAAAGCGGCGCCGATGTTGCAGGACACTTGGTTTCTATTGTAGAATCGCGGGCTGGAATTATAATTACACTAGCTAACTCATTGACACTGCAAGAAGGTTGAAATAGCGACCTCATAAGAACAGCCCCGATTCCATTAAATAGAATTATTAAAACAAACATCGGTAATTCATCCAAGTAACTACGACTTTTTAGGTAAAATCCAAGATCACCAATTCGTATGGCTTCCAGCCGAAGTGCTGGCAAAAAGGAGAAGTGGGCTTAACCTTAGTGAATGGTGCTACCTTAGATGTCTCACATTTTATTTTCTATCTCGATAAATAATAAACATCCCATTTTCATTGTTATCTCTCCGCTCACTAAATAATAGCATGTAGTTACCATGCATTCGTGCTAATCCACGGCATAATATCATCACAGTGTAATCAGTTATAGGTGCATGTAGGTGTTGCATAAAGAACGAGAGATTTATTATTTCCTTATACGTATCCGTATCCGTAACCTAAATGGTCCACAATTTGGGATAGGTGATCTGAAAAGATCTCTAGAAGCTACGTGTCGCCCCAGTACTTTGAGGAAAGTACTCCCAAATTGTCGCCTTAACTTACACGATTATTTGCATATCGAAAAACAGATAAGTAAAATAATAAAAGGTAAACGGTAATTGAAGCTAGATAAACTCTATTGACCTTTTTCTACATGGTTTCTCAATTTAAACAAATAAAGACCATTTGCGAAGTTCAGCTTACTATTGCAATGTTTGCATCGTGCAGAGAATGGATCATTCGGCACGGCTATCGCCCAAGAATATTTAGTGGAAACACTATATGAGAAGCGATAATTGTCACCCATTTAGATTAACTGAAATATGAAATAAAAATACAATTATTCAAGGAAACAAAATAAGATGTTAATGTAATCAAGTTGTAATGTAATCAAAAAAGTACAACAAAATTAACTGTTCTAAATTTATCATAAAAAGTCACATTAAACTGTTTGAAACCATTTCAAAATTTAAAAAATTACCAACGGAGTTTTCATAGGGTTTTCCATAGATCAGATAAAATGAATCATAACCCTCGATACAACGCCAAAATATTTATATAAAATGAATTGAAACAAATACATGAACAGTACGTTGTACGTAGTGCCGTAGTCAAATATAAAATATTATATAAGTTTTATTCTGCTCTGCTTAACAACGTGCTTCCACGAATGCTTTCAGAAAACAGCTTAATGTTAAAAGGAATGATCAGTTTTAAGAAAAACTCAGAGATTGGACCAAAAGGTTAGCATACATATAATATGACATCATGAAATATGAACCAGTTGGCACGGCTGCAGGAAATTCCCTTAAAGAGGGAGCAAGTGGCAAGCCTGATTCAAGGTTTCTAAATAAATCTAACTATAACATTATACGTAAATATACGGATACGATAATAATAATAAAAAATCTACAAATAGGAGGAGGAATATGAAATTTGAACAAAAATTCTAGCTCTGTATGAACCTATAGATTTACAATAACGAAAATTGGGCAAAGTGGTTGGCCTGTTTCGAAAGCAATGTTTTCTGAAATAATATTTAATAGATAGCATGCGTAATCTTAAAATATTTTTTGATGTGATGCGAAAACAATTGAATTTCTATTCAGCTTTCTCCAATGTATTCAAGATTTTAGAATGCAAATAATTAATTTTTAAAATTTGGATAGTTAAGTACAACTAACAATTTGAAACTTTTCACAATTATATAAATCAATATAAACTTTAGTTAAATATACTAATGAAACAAGAAATTATTAATTCACGCATTTTAATAAATATCAGATGGAAAAAATTAAGAATTTCGTAATTGGATTTAGGTATGGGTATGCAAATATAATATTTTAGCTCATCAACGCGTGCGTAACTTATTTATATTACTCACACTTATTAATTTTTACACTTATAGAATTTTTTAAATTGTTGCCTGTTTATTATACAGTTTAATTAGATTTCAGCTATGCCCCCAATTTCGCTGTCCGACCTCAAAAATTTGAGCGATGCCCAGTTTGCCTCAGCTGTTGGTGGTCTGAAGAAAGACGCCATCATTTCGTTGTTGCGCCAAGCGGTCACTGCTCTCTCTACCTCGACTCCGTCCTCCAATGATGGCCCTGGCGTCATATCATCCTTATCTGAATCCCTCACAAAGCTTTCCTCTGATGTTTCCTCACTACAATCCCAAATGTTCTCCTACAGTGCTGCTGCCTCACGTTCTGTCTCATCTCTCCCCAGTCATCCTGCTCCGAGTTTCACACCCGCGNAAAATTTGAGCGATGCCCAGTTTGCCTCCGCTGTTGGTGGTCTGAAGAAAGACGCCATCATTTCGTTGTTGCGCCAAGCGGTCACTGCTCTCTCTACCTCGACTCCGTCCTCCAATGATGGCCCTGGCGTCATATCATCCTTATCTGAATCCCTCACAAAGCTTTCCTCTGATGTTTCCTCATTACAATCCCTACAGTGCTGCTGCCTCACGTTCTGTCACATCTCTCCCCAGTCATCCTGCTCCGAGTTTCACACCCGCGCTTGCTCTTCCTTCTGCTCTACCGCATCCTCCCAAGCAGTCTATCCCTTCATCAACTAACCGTAATCGTCCCCGTCCAGTTTTTGGTTCTAGTGCTTCCTGCCGTCTCCCTGCTGTTCCTATTCGTTCACTTCCGCCGCCTCACCGCAAAGCTCATATCTATGTTGGCCGTTTTGCTGCCTCGGTGTCCACCTC
>CABFPE010000324.1:204949-216434 GCA_900660155.1 Hofstenia miamia | reverse complement strand
CACAGACACACTACACACTACTAAGAGCATTTTAAACGAAAATGATAGTTCAGACATTTCTCATTTAGATTGTGCCTTTCGATTTTAGAGATTTTAATATTCTATGAAATGAAAGCATTTACGAATTTTTGCATGTAATCATCAAAATTTAAAATATTACTGAGCAGTTTAAGGTTAATTTATGCATTAATTTAACTCAATTTAGATTATTATTATTATATTCATTGATTACTTTTGCGAAGGTGAAGATATTAAAATTAGTAAGTATTTGTATTTTAAAAACAAATCGAAATGGAAATGTTTATATTTCAGAATGATAATTCACTCATGACCATTTTAAATAGCAGATGCAGGATAAAATGTCTACAAATCCAAAGCCCTAATGTTTACTCTTTGTTCAAGTCATTCATTCTGCTGATTTAGCAATTATCTTCTTGCCATTACAAACGAGCTGATTAGTCAGTTCTTTTTAATTAAACTTAATTATTCGGTAAGCAATCTAACAACAAGTTGAAGTGTCCTGTAGATGACACACATTACAATGATATCACAACAAATTACAATATTATTATTATTATTATTATTATTATTATTATTATTGTTGTTGCCCTTCTCGATTTGAGCAAAGCGTTTAACTCAATGAACTTTGACATACTGAAAGACAAATTAATGCATTATAATTTTGATGACAACGCTATAAATTTGATAATGAACTTCCTTATAAATGGACGGCAACGAGTTATACCTAATGGCACAAAATCAAAATATATTACAACTAACCGTGGGGTACCTCAGGGCACAGTTCTTGGCCCCATCCTATTCTCACTCTACGTAAATGATATAACGAAACAGATAAAAAACAGTAATATTTATCAATATGCGGACGATACCTGTCTTATAAGTACTAATGTAAATGCCTTTAATGCTACAAAAATTCTCCAAAGTGACAGCGAACATTTAACAAAGTATTTCTCAAATAATCAATTGAAAGTAAATATTAAAAAACACAATTTATAATTTTCTCGCCTAAAACATTTAAAAATCCCCAAAAAACATTGAACTAAATATAAATAAAGTACCAATAGAGCAAAGTGAATCAATACATTATTTTGGTGTTGAGATTGACAATGATTTAAATTTCGAACAATTTTTAATGACTAAAATTAAAAAAATGGCTTTTGAAATAAGGTATCTTTACCATCTGCGAAACGTCTCAAATATATATATATATCACAAACAATTAATAAATTCTTTTTGTTTATCTCATTTTCAATATTGCTCATTTCTCTTTACAAACATAAATTCAAAGTATCGCATACTTCTGTGTAAAACTTTCAATTGGTTTTTTAAAACACTTAACTTTGCGCAAAAACAGGACAGTCTATCGAATTCAATATAAAATATTAACTCCATATTACAGAATTCAAATGCATATGGTATCAATATTATTTAAGTGTAAATCTGGTACACCTCTTTCATTTTTAAAAAATATATTAAGTTAAATGAATGTTCTCAAAAATTTTTATGCTTAGATAAACATTCAAATAGTTTTCACCACATGGCAACTAAAATTTGGAATAAATTAGACCATGAAATTAAAATGGAAATTAACTACAAAAAATTAGAAAAATAGTGCGAACATTCCTCTTTCACAGACAATGCATACTTAATGATAATAATACACTACACCCCTTCGAAAATTTCGTATGATCCTAGATAATGTACACACGCACACACAAATCCCCAACAAACACACACCACACAATTATATATGTATATTTTACTATTAGTTTGCAAATAGTTTTTAGTTTCTATTCTTGTATCAAAGATTTTTTGCAATAAAATGCCTTTGACTCTAAGACTAGATTATCCCTACTGAGGATTTATAAAAATAAGATGGAAAAAAAAGAAGATTAGCACCGACAACAAGCGCATATGCATGCAAGTTTGTAAATACATGAGTTATGAAATTGAAGTAATTGGGAGTCAGATTAGTTAAAGTATGTTTGAGTTTGCGTTTGAAGGCTGGAAACTCGTCGTAGAAATCGACTGGGTGAGAACAAACGAGGGGCGTTTGCTGTTCTCACAGCTCTGCTGAAATAATTGTTCCCACTACCAAATTTCTTATACTTTCTCTTACAAATATTGAGGTAGTTGTTGGTCGAAAGCAGAACAAGCATTAACTAGTACATAATCGGATATATTAATATCCATTATCTGATGTAATAATTTGCAAAAAGAGGTCATGTCGGAATATATTAGATAGAGGAAAACTTCGCGTAGACTGCAAACCAAGTCAAGTTTACCAGTCACCCATTTGATCCCAAGTTTATGAAATGACTCCACTTTCCTGCTGGAAGCAACATTTGCGCATCAGACCTGTGATGGGTATATAATAATGCTAAGAACACAAGATTTGTAAACTCGAAATTTAGAATTACATGGAGTACTAAAAGGAATGTTTCTTTTCATAAAATAGTAACATCTAAGGGCCTTTGAAATAATAAAAGATACATGTGAGGTCCAGGACAAATTATTTGATAACATAATACCCAAGTCTTTAGTGTTAGAGACATGCTTGATGGATATGTCTATAAGAATTTTCGGCACTATATCACAGCAGAAACCCATCATCTTCGTTTTCCCATCATGAACTCCCATACCATTTTGCACCACCCAATTTACAACACTGTTCATGTCTTGCTGCAGATTTAGAGGAGAGCAAACGACAAAAAAAATAATCAGAGTGGGTAAGGTTTTGTCCTATATCATTGATATATATATCAAGAAAAGAAGAAATCCAAGGACACTGCCCTGGGGCACACCGCTAGAGACTGACGCACTGATTCCGCCCAGATAAGTAGGATTGCAATAATAGTATAAAATGATTGTCAAAACCAAAGTGACGCAACTTGTTAAGAAGGCGTGCATGCGAGACACTATCGAATGCTTATCTGATATCCAGGAAAACACATGTGGTGTCAATATTGATATCAGTACTGTCTATAACGTGATATCAGTACTGTTTATAACGTAACTGTATAAAAATGAACAATAGTTTTTTATATAAAACCGACAAATAATGTGCTGCATTTCAATTTGGTCACTAGCTCGGACTATATTGATTCGAATTTCTAAAAATATGCAGGTAATGGCATCTGCATTGCAGTCCTTAACAAATAGCGTAAAATAATTATATAAATCAAAATAAACAAACAATTACCTGCTTTGGAGAAAAAAACACTCTGTCGACATTCAAAAAAGAAGACACCACATTTGAACTATGAAAAACATCCGAAAAATTACTATTATATTTGCAACTTCTCAAACATTCGTTATTGTTGACACTAGCATGCTGAGGATCCCAAAATGAGGGAAGACTGAATAAAGATTCGAAACTTGACATTTCTAAATAACCTTCAAACTTTAAGCACACAATTAAAGTGAACATTAAAACAAAGATTAGTGTAAATCATTCAAAAATCACAACCACGTTCTCAATGCTATTGCTTAATTTACCATTAAATCTACACAAGTGCGCTTGCCTAAAGAGATTACAATATTTTAAGATAACAGAATACGTTACTGTGAAAAAAACCGAAAAATTGTTATTAATATTTAAAGCTTAACGTAACAAATTTGAAATTATATATATATATATATATATATATATATATGTAGTCTGATCTGATATGCTGGTTAAAAGAAATTCCTGAAAATGTTTTCCACAAGCTCGAATTTGATTAGCAGAAGTTAACCAATCAAAACCGCAAAATATTTTATATCAGCAAATAGTAGACTTAGAAACAAATATTAAAATTTTTTAAAATAACATAATTAAGGTTTGAGGTCAAAATTTCAATTTGTTGGCAATGCTTTTACATGACAAAATCACATATGCTCAAAATTTTTGTCAGTTGGATACTTATAAATATTTTGAAAATATATGCCATTGCAACAAGGTAAATTGATTCATTGATAAATGTCTGTAATACTAAATCATATGTATGATTGAATGTCATTGGTCTATGTAATAGGGGACTTAAACAAAATTTATTTTTGTTATCAGAAGGTTAGTATATGGAGAGTGAACAACTATAATAGGTGACTGAAATCAGAAATGTTAATATTTTTTAGAAATTTCAAATGCTAAAATTAAAATTTTTTAAACATTCACTTGGTAAATGGTATGGAAACATATTGAAACTTATTCAAAAACTAAATTAGGTTCAAATCTTTCATTTTTGATGTTACATTCAAGATGTAAGTATAATGTTATAGCAGGATTTTTGAATCAAGTTCAAGTTACTCAGCCTGAGTTTGAGTTTTTACATTTCGAAATTGAGTTCAAGTGTTTTCTAAGAATATTTTAAGCTTGATCAAGTTTTTTCTAATTCAAAGTTCTTAGAGTAAAAAATATTTATTTTACAATGATTCCAAATTTTATAGGCTAAGAAATAATAATTATTGATTGATAAAGAATGTGAAATCTAAAATTATTCAATTTTTATGGTGTTTTTGAGAGAATATTCAATCAAGTTCAAGTTTTATTTTTAATGATTTCCATTCCAAGTTTTTCCAATCAAGTTTTATGAGTTCAATCTCATTATTACATTATATTGCGTGAAAAGTAGTGGTTAAATCACAACCTGTTCATTGAAAGTAATTATTAATAACAAATATGCTAACTTTGCTGAAAATTAAGACTCTGTGGGATTTAAGCCCACATAATTCTGTGCAGCAATTGCTGTGTTATTTACCACATAAATCTTTATTGGATAATGTAGATCTTGAAACTGTATGTGACAACACTAATGCTAGAAATTAATTCAAATTTGTTATCATTTAAGAATATAATATTGGATGAGTTCATTAAAATATCATAAATTGCCATGAATACAAAAACATTTAAAATGCAAAAAACCAGTTCAACTAATTATAGTAGCATATATTTATGGTTTGAAGTTTACAATTGAATTGTGATATTGAGTTAAACAAAAATTTTACTATTACAACTTGTTAGTAAAACAAATGCCTGCAAACAAACAATGAGATTAAAGTACATTAGAGATCAATAATTATGTTGAAACATTCAAAGCTCTCTTCAGTTTTAAAGGTTACACTCAATCATCACTTTCTCAGGATTTTCTAAAATATTTCATGGGTTGGCAGGTAAGAACATCAAAGGTTGAGTGCAACCTAATTTTTCAATTATATAAGGATTGCTGTTATTATAATACACAATTTTTGGGGTTAACTTTCTGATGATGCCAAATCTTGACAATTTTGATTGAACTTGATAAATTTTACTGAGTTGCAACAGAATATTGAAACTGTAGTTACTTGCCAATTAAAAGTAGTTGACAATACATCTAATTGCTCAATTTTTGAAATTTGATTGTATTTCATTATTGAAAATGAAGTTGATCTACAATCAACTTTTTCACAGTCATCATGGCTAATTTATACTGGTCTTCATATTGGTAATTTCTTTATCATTTAGAATTATTGTAAAAAAATGTTCTTTTACTCTAAAAAACCCTAAATTAGAAAAAGCTCAATCAAAAATGGAATTTTCTATAATATAATACTCAAAATAAAATTTGAAACACAAAAACTCATGCTTGAACCAAGTAATTCAAACTTGACTCAAAAACCCTGATTTCAACTATTATTAAATGCAATGAACAATGCATTGAGTGAAACATAATTTTGAGTAAAAAATGAATTGTGCAAAACATCTTTTGAGTGAAACATTCCATTGAGTTAAAGATCTTTGAGTAAAAAATCTGTAGATCTTTTCAGGTACTTGGAAGTTTTAAAAAGTCAAACTCAAATGAGATTGCAAAACTTGATAAGAAAAATGTAGAAGAGAAATTCAAATTTGATATAAATTATGCTTGAAATATTGTGACATTATCCCAAAAATATAAAATTGCATACCATTGATTATTTTAAATATTTTAATAGTCTGAAAAATACAAATTTATAAAAAACAAAACTAATCTGTAACTATTTTTAGGAAGCCTCAAAGACAAAATTAACTTAGTTCAGACCTTGCAAATATTTTATAAAAAATATAAAATATTATAAAATCAGGATTTGTTGTAAGAAAAATTATCCAGGTTAGTTTCCATTTGAATTTCTAATTTTATCAAATCAGATTTGTGCACAAAGAGAAACCCATGAGTGAATGTCATATCCCCAAAAAGAATAGCCTGTGGAATAATAAAGGAAAATGGGGTTTTCCACACTCTTATAAAATTATTAATTAAATTATAGTTTTTCCATTATTAACTGTTGTGCTATTTGAGTAATCCATTTCTTGATTACTTTGAAAACTTGTGACGGGATTTTATTAGCTTCTTAATGCACATTCTTTCTAAACTCTATATATTAATAATTTACTTTTCTTTGATTATTTTGTAGGAACTCTTTGTAGATCATTATTGTTTTGTTCATTAATATACAAGTTATAGTCTACTTTTAAACAACCAATCTGGTTTTTATATTTGTTAAATATAAATAAATGCAAGTTTAAAGTACATTAGATGCCTGGAATCTTTGTTAGTTCATGATTCTTATCATTGTGAATTGATGTTTCCAACTGGACAGTACATTTTTAGTAAAAATTGTGACAAATTGGTAAGTTGAACATAGTCAATTAAAATGAATTCAGCTCATGGTTTTATGTGTAATATCAATGTTTGTAATATAAATATAAGTATATACTTTTTCTTAGTGTTAACATATTGTATAATCACTCTGGGCCTCTTTTTTCGATTTTATTATTTCAGCACTCTGAAAATAGTGTTATGTTTTTATGACTTCCTAATTTTGTGATTTGTTGCTACCTATCTGTATCAATTTCTTTTAAATCAATAATTTGTATTTTCAAGTGTAGTTTTTGATAGTGTTAGTGTAGAATCACTGGGGTGTGATTCTAGCGAACTCAAAGAGAATACAGTTCAAACTATTTCTATTTACAAAATGCTTTCAGCTTTATATATACAATATTTACAATATGTACAAATATTATAACTACCAGTCACTAACAAGAAAAGCGTGAGGTCTGGCCATTAAATAGTAACAACTACCAGCGATGCTACATTAGTATTTTTCGACTCAATTCAAATTATGTGTGATTGCTTGTTTTAATGTAACATCCTCCACCTAGCTTATTACGCCGTGTCTAATTACTGTTAAGGAATGCTTGGTAAACTGCGGGTGAGGTGTTACCCATTTGTTGAACCATCAGACTTTTCTCTCTTATTAACTAGTTATGTTAATTAAGTAATTGAGTATTAACCATCACTGTTTAGGTGATAGAGCAGTATGATGTTTCCTCTTCAGTTCTTCCATGGGCTCCTGCCCGAAGCCGATCTCCACAAGACAGCTCCCCTCCTTCTTGACCAATGATTGAGTCCACGACACCACCTCAGCTCAACTGGAATTAGTTATGTGTACCCTACGTTAGCTCGGTGTGTGCACTCAAGTAAAGTTGTAACTGACTTAAACTCAAAGTTGTAAAGTGTTTGTTGTTTTTATTTAATAAAGCAACCGGGCATTGACACTAACTGCATGTAATAAAATATTAGAATAGCCATTACCGTAAAACTATCGGCTTAATTATTCAAATAATAAGATTGCAGTTTCCTATACCTACATTTAATAGTATTACATGTAAGGTCATTTATCAAGTCAATTATAGTCGAGTCTCCTACATTTAAGAATATATAAATATCCCTAAGTGTCGACTATCCAGTCGTTTCAGGCATTGATTATTTCATACATGTATTGATCGATAGTCAGACTAGGCAAGAATCGAAAAACTCCTAACCGTAACATAGGTGCACTTTCGTGACTGGCACAAAGACCCTAGAATCGATCCCGTGATGGATTCCAGCCACTACTAAACACAACTTGCCTAGCTGCACATTTAATTAAATAATCAAACCAGATAAAGTAGAAATGAAAATTAAATAAACTCCGAAGAATTTATTGTTCATCAAAATTATGGTTGAATCAATGCTATTTATAAAATTTCTACAAAAGTACCTGCCGATTTTAAATTTCAAATGATTCGTCTGCCAATATGGCTGTAACTACGTAAGCGTTATTTCGCTCAATTTAATTTGTCAAATATATCTTGATCGGCTAACAAGTTTTCTTGATTTGAACAATATTAAAGCTTAGTTGCATCTTACAAAAATAACTAAGATCAATAACTAAATTTTACAATCAATTAATGTTAATTATTCAACGTTGTTCTCTAGCAGCTTAGTTGCTTTTTGGATGATGCTACACGCCCTCCTCAGCTTGCGTTAGGGACAGCACAGGTCGTTCCCCATGCACGAGAGTGTCCACTTGTCGTATAAGTGATTCCGCCTCTGCTTCTTCCCATGTTATTGTCGCATATTCTGGTTGTTTCAACATTTTTAGTACTGCCTCACATTCAGTTGTGACATATTTGCGTATTTCAGAAACTGAGCTTCTCAAATGTTCTCTGCTATCATTGTCAGTTGTCGCAGCTCATTCATTTTCTGTGAGAAAATTCCAAAATATTTTTTGTATAGACTAATGCCCTTTAGCGCTATCAAAAGCATCATCTGAGAGTCTGCTCTGGAAGTGTGGGCCAGATCCTCTCTCATCTGCGTATTTGGGTAGAAGAATGTAAACACCTTCCGTAAACTGCGCGTGTTTGCCACGTCCTTATAGAAGAAGCTAATGTTCTCTACTACTTCCTGCTCCAATATATCGCCAGGATTGTTTTTCCCGATGCGCATCATCGTTACAATCTCCACACGTTTCGTTACATCATAGTAAAGGTAATTTTGCTCCCACAGATCAGTCCATACTATGTCATTAACTCCTGAGAATAAAATGACTGCTCGCAGTTGTCGTTGTTCTATCTCTCTCCTCAGTTCTTTGAGTTGAATATGTATCGCTTTCCCTTCTGTATATAGTTGGTCTGGGGTGATCGTGCCCTCGATATAGATGCGTTCCTTGTTATCATTATCTATTAATATCTTCTTCGTCTTCTTATAATCTTCACGCTGTATCATTTCCATAGCTTTACTCTGGGAATTTACATATGATTTGTATTCGTGCAAAAATGTCTTGGCTGGACGGACTTCTTTCAGGAGCCTCCATCTTGGCAGTACCATGGGTATTGCTATTGTTTTTGGTGGCATACACAATAAGATCTTTGTATCAATTAATCTTTCAATTTCATCATAAGTGCCCATTGTATTAGATGCCATTGCTAAACCAATGGTGGCGGGGTAATTCATCTTCGCCTCTGGGATTGTCTCCCAGAATGATTGTGTTAGTCCCCGTTTACTTAACTTTATGCGTATGCGTTCTTGTATTTCAATCCTTGATGTGATGCATTCAACATCAAGCACGATTTGGTTGAAGGGCTTCAATAGTTCCTCTAACTCTGTACGTGTGAATGCTTCTGTAAACATTAACTTCATTGTTGCAACTGTCTGTTGCTCTCTTATCCTTTGATAGTTTCTTTCTGTTATTTCTCTTTTTTCTTTTGTGACTTTTATTTCTACTAAGAATCGTTCATCATCCGTATCAATCCACTCTATCATACTGTCTTGACTCACGTCTCCCCATTTTTTGATGTTAATCCAGTCGATCACTGTTTGCGTTTGTGGGGATAGTAGTAGTTGTGATGAAGTTAGCAGTTGTTCTTCTTTAATGATTTCTTGCTGCGATTTCGTCACCATTTCGCATATCTCCACTGGTGTCGTTATTCCACCCTTCTTCAGCATCTCGGCCCTTCTAATTATTTTCGTAAAAGTGCATCTCGGGCTATCTCTCACGTGCCGTTTCATGTTTTCGTTTATCACTTGTTGTATGTTTTTCTCTTTGATTAGCTTTGTTATATCTTTTGTGTCGGCTAGTTTTTGTTTGACTATTTTCCTTGTGGTTATCCATGGCTGGTTGGGGAGTTGTTTTAATCTTGTTTCTGAAGTTGCACCCCACATGTACTTTCGCATCGGCTCTTCGAATATTTGTATTTCACTCGGGCATATTCCTGTCATGTTTGCGAGCTCCACTATTGACATTCTTCCCGTTGGGTGGTATTTTGTTATCAGTCTACTCATCAATTTCTCCATCATTTGCATCGGTTTTTCATTTTTGTTGGGCGATTCTGTCTTTTCAACGTGACCTTTTAATATCCAGTTTTTTGTTTGTGTATTCATCAGTGATAACGCGATTTCAAACTTCTTTGCTTTTGTAAGTTTCACCCTTTGGTTTCTGGATACCGGTAGCTTGAGGTCTTTTTCTTCTGTGAGCCATATCGCTAGCAGCCATGCGGACGTTCTATATCTGATTTCCGGCGCGTTCTTCTCCTCCAATATCAAGTTGCGGAAATCCTTCTTTGTGTTTAGTTCGTACCCTCTGTTGATTTCTGATAGTACCATTTCCACCATTTTGTGGTATTTTCTTGCCGGTGCTTCTATTTTTATTTCAGGCCATGCTTCCTCCGTTTTCTTTTGCAGTTTCATGTTCGTCCACACTTTTTGAATTTCTTCTAAGTGTTCCTGGCGTTGTGTCATGCTGCATTTGATAAATATTGTCATGGCTTTTTCTAATCCTTCAGTCTGTTGTAGCATTTCCGCTGTTTTTGTCTGTTGGAAGAGATCTATAGCTATGCTCTGATCTATCATTATGCCATATATCTGGGCCCAATAGTCGATCTGTAAATCAAAACGAATTATCTCAGAGATCGTGAATTCTTTATTTTCCCATGGGAAGAATCCTTCTGCTCTCAATACCATGTCCTTTAAGAAACTCGGTAGTTCTTGCAGGTTTTCTTTCATTGCTATGACGACTATCCTTACTTGTTGTACTCTAGCCATCCTCACCATTTGATTGATTTGTTTTTGTAGGTGTTTGGTATATTCTTTTTCCCTTAGGACGTGTATAATCGTTAAATTTTCCTCATCTATATTTATCTCTGGAATCTTTGCTATTTGCTCTTTGTATGCCATTAGCGCTTGCACTGTTTCCAATGTAAAGTCTTTGTTGAATTTCATATGGATTGTGCTTCTCATATATGGCCTATCTATCGTTTCATTCAATTCTCAGGGGTAACTTAATAAGACATTCACTTTGGGCCGATTGTCCGCATCTAGTAGGATCGGTAAATTGCTCCCCTCCATCTTAGCCGTNTGGTTGCCATAAAGTAGGGGTGCAACGTTTCCCCGTTGATTTTGGACATTCATTTCTCACGCTCTTTAGATCTTATTGTACGCTCTGATGTTGTCTCCAAGGAGATTTCTATTTGCCTCATCTGTAAAGGCAATCTGCTGGTGCTCGGCTCACAGTCCATGGGCTGTGAACCTGTGCAGCTGGTGTCAACTGAGTTGCCCTTGAATCGGCTATCAGTTACAACCCTCGATACTTGACCAGCCGTGGTTCCAGTGGAGATACCTTCAGCCTTGAATCGCTTCCGGATCTCCAC
>CABFPE010000324.1:179467-190099 GCA_900660155.1 Hofstenia miamia | reverse complement strand
AAGATGCTGCTGTTCCTCAATTCCCTACCTACCTTCAAGGTCTTGAATACAATCAGTACATGATGCCGGATCAAAATGTGAAGCCTAATTATAAACTTCTTATCAGATACTTTGAGGACCATTACAAGGCCCCTCATATTAAACTTCAGTTTAAGATGCTACTTTGCAATCTCTCATTTAGAAAAGGTGATGATGTTTGCATGTACATCACGCAAGTGGAAAGGTTGTTTCATTTAAGCAAGCTCACCCCTGAGTATTTGAAGCATGATCTTTTTTGTATATTTGTGGAGGCTTCTTGCCTAACATTCACAGCCACCTTGAACTCAAGTGTGATCCTGAAGACAACCTCAGCCTAATTATTTGTAAGGCTATAAGTATCATATATATGTTGCACAACACTACTCATATTAATAAGGATGCTGGAGATCTTAAATTTGGTTCTTCTTCATGGAAACCTCCTGCCTCCTCAAGCACTGTTGCTTCCACCATGAAAATAGAGCTTGAACAGACTTGTTGTTTTCACTGTGGCCAGAAAGGGCACATGAAATCTCAGTGCCAAGCTGTAATTCATTTAGTCGCCAATTGCAAAGGCTTTGTCATTGATGAACCCAAGGACTGAGAGTGTCCTCCCAAGCCACCAGTCATCTCAGTTAAACTAGTTGGAGCACTGCCTCCTAGAAAATATGTGCACAATGTTCTGGTAATCACTTTGCTGTTGCATACTAATGTTATCCCAGTAGATATAAATGGATCTTTGATAAATGTTACCATTGATACCAGCCTCAGCATTGATCATTAGTGACTCCTGCTTTTCTAAGGTGTGTCTGTCATGAAATGATTTACTTCCATCTACTGCACATCTGTTGGATGCTTCTGGAAATTCCCTTTCACTCAAAGGTTGTATACTGAACCTAAGGTTGGCAGGAATTATTTGTTGTTAATCTAATTGTCATCAATACTTGCAATCAGCCACTCCTGTATGACATAATTTTGGGAAACAATTTTCTTGAACAGAATTCATGTATTATAAATTATGGTAATAACACCATCTCCATCAGAGAAAGCAAATGTCAGCAAGAGCTTACTGCTGTCCCTAAGCAGGACATCTCTTTGAGCTTTTCTGAACATGTAATTGTTGAGCCTCATCATTGGCAATGTGTGTCTGCCTGCATACACTGGCAATGTTATGATTTCTGGATTTAAGGGAAAACACTTCTGTTGAGTTAACTTCTCCCCCAATCTCTGTCTTGTCTCAAAAGGAAAGACATGTGTTACTACCTTAAATAGTTCTGATTCTCTGGTTAAGATAGACCTGTCTCAACTGAAACTTGTTTCAACTCTGGTTCATCTGGAATTCCAGGCTGCTGCCTGTTCACTGATACTGACTGCCATTCACAATCTGGCAGAGCTGAGCAACAACATTTGGATACCCCTTGTTAATGAGCAGACACATCCACATCTTAGCTCTCAGGAGTGTGAGTCACTTTCTCACCTGCTCTGGCAGCATCATGAGGTCTTCAATTACAGTTCAATCAGCATTGGCCAGGCTGCTGGCAAGCAGCATTCCATAGTAACTAAGAATGATAATCCTATTTGCCTGCCATTAGAAGAGTACCAGAAAACCTCTGAGAAGAATACAAAAAGACCCTGAGTGATCTAATAGAAAGTGGCATTATTCAGGCTAGCAATAGCCCCTATGCAGCTCCCACCATCTTTATTAAACAAGTTGACAAGTACTGCCTTTGTGTGGACTTTAGAAAGCTCAATGATGTTACAGTGAAGGATGTTTATCCACTTCCACACATCAAGGATCTCCTTTATGATGCTAGTCAATACAGGTTATTCAGCTGCCTCAACCTGTGCAAAGCATATTGGCAGGTGCCAATGAAGCCTGCTGACATTCCAAAGACTGCCTTCATAACTCTGTACAGCCTATTCAAATGGAAGTACATGGCTTTCAGGCTCTGCAATGCACCAGCAATTTTTCAGCACTACATTACTCATTGTTAGTAACAATTTCTCTGAGAATCTGGAAAGGCTTTAATGCACTCTTAATTTGTTACATGAATCTGGTCTCCAAGTCAATGGAAATAAGTGTTCTTTGTCACAGCCACATGTTACTTTCCTTGGGAGAATCATTGAACCTGGTCATGTCTCCATCAAGATGATGTGAAAGACCATCTCAATGAAATTGAAACTCCCTGTTCTCATAAGAATGTGCAATGCCTGATGGGATTCCTGAATTATTACAGCACCTTCATCCCAGAGTTAGGTAATAAAACCAAGCACATCTCTAACTTACTATGGTGCAATGCAAATTTAAATGGAGCTGGGCTGAGCAAGAAGAGCTCAACACCATTAAGAAAGAACTTTGAAGAATTTTCTCAGCTTAAACACACTGGATTATTTAAAAAAATTTCTCATTGACTGTGACACCAGTTCCATTGCTATCAGTGGCATGCTCAGTCAGGTTATTGATAGAAAATAGAGCCCCATCAGTACTTCAGCAACAAGCTCTGAAATGCCAAGCTAAATTATGGGGTGAGAAAGTCAGAAATGCTAGCTTTAGTTGAAAGTCTGAAGAAATTTCACTCTTTTATTTTGGGCCGTCAGTTCACTGTGTGTACCAATAACTCAGTGCTGGCATGGCTGAAGAAATTCTCCAGGGACAAGTCCAATATTGTCACCCAGTGTATTGAGTATCTAAATGATTTTACATTCTTCATCAAACACTGTCCAGGGAGACTGCACAACAATGCAGATTATTGGACTGCTCTCCCTAGCTATGAGTGTGATCTCCAGAAGCTGCCCAGAGAAAAGACACAATTTGGGTTTATTCCCTTCAGCAACTATGAGTGTCTGCCTGAGATCACACAGATTGCCATGGAAATGAGATCCTCCCTATTTTAGTGAAAGAGGAGATTACTGAAGTGGAAAGTGCACACCACCAACACCATGACAAAGAATTAAGCAAGACCATAGCTAAACTAAAGAATGATAATTACATCCTCAGCCCTGTTGCCAATAGATATTTTCAGCACTATAACTGGAAACAGACCAATGCAGGCCTGCTTTACACACAGAGCTGAAATAGTTGGCTGGCAGTCCCTGGATACTTTTGAAGAGACCTGGTGTGAAAAATTCACAAGAAAGGCCACTTAGGTATCATTCAAACAGAGTGAACATTTAATGCAATATATGTAACTATTGGTATTAGAGCTGCAGTGTAAGATGTGATCAACAAATGCACTACATTTCTATTGCAAGGAGGTGGACATTTTCTAGAGCAGTGAGTCAAGCTACACCACAGAGCTGTGAAACACACAAATGAAGTTGTGCATATGGACATTGAGAAGCTCTCTCATGATGAGGAGGGGTACCAGTACCTTCTTGTACTTATTGACCATTTTACAAAGTATGCTCAACTCATGCCACTCAACAGCACACTGCCAAGGTTATTGGAGAAAAAGTGGTCAAGGAATGAATTCTTAAGTTTGAGCCCATTGAGCACCTAATTTCAGATTGTGGCCCCAATTCAACAAACACCTTATGGAGACCTTAATGAAGAAGCTCAAGACACTCCACAAGTTCACCACAGAAATATCATCTGCAGTTAAATGGAGTTGTGGAAAGAGTCAACTGCACTGTTATTAAACTTATTTGAGTTACTCTTGCCTGAGCAGCAGGTAGAAATTGGAAATGTGTTATTGAGGCAGTAGAGTACTTTTGTAACACCACAGTGCATACTACAACTAAATTCAGCCCTTTTAAGGCTATGTTTGGTCATGAGGTGAGTACACCTCCTTCCATCATGTTTTCTGATTATAATGAACCTATGTTGGAGAATTTTGTGAATCATATGTTACATGATTTCCAAGAAGTACATTTAACCATCTGTTGGAACACTAACCAATCTATTATCCATCAATGGCAGAATTTCAATCATAAACTGTATGGTGAGTCACACAAGATTGGTGACAAAGTCTTTGCTTATTTTCCTTGCCAGATCACTGATGCAAATCAACTATGGAAGCTCACCACTAACTGGCAAGGTCTGTTTACTATTACAAAGGTGTTAGACCACCATAGATATTTATTAAGTAATGGGAGAGTCGCAGATTTCCAATGACTCAAATGAACTATTAAAGATAGTAGTAATGTTGTCATCAACCCTAACAGTGAATTTTCACTTGTTGATAATGGAGTGAATGAACTTGAGAATTATACTAACCTCACCAAGTGTGAGGAAGATGACCTCACCAAGGTTGATTATGACAATAACCTTGGTAATAAAAGCAACATTACTGCTACTCATATTTTGCCTAGATGTAGAGTTAGGGACCAAGAGTATTTAGATCACTTAAATACCCAATATTGGGAACTTAATTAATCTTTATGTTTAGCAACCAAGCCACATCAGATGAAATGAACCAAGAACCAGCAGCCCACAAGAAGACAAGTAAGGCAAAGACCTAACCCCCAAGATGAACAGAGCCAAGATAATACCCCTCATCAAGCAAAGAAGAGCATATCCTTCAAGAGAGGAAGGATGCAAGAGGACTCAGGTAGCAGACTATGCAACTACTTGGGGCACCAAATAGCCCTCAGGAATCTGAATAGTCTCATAAGTACAGAATGCATTTTACTAACTTAAGTGCTAACATTAAAACATCTTGTAGTGACTTGATAGCCCCCTCTAGTCCTGGCCTGTTGTCATGCACTTTCACTAGTATTAGGTCCCAGAGAAACAAAGAGTGCCAAAGGAAAACCTCTAAGGTAAGAGACAAAGTTTCACATTCATATTTTATCACAACCCCTAAGGCAGTTAGTTTGTATGCAACAACTTATCAGAGGAAACAAAAAATAGGTTACACTGGGCATATAACATGAAGAACCTCACATGCACAGTGGACGTTATCCCTTTTGTTATTGATGTGGAGCATAGACCCCAAGTCAACACCATCATCTGCTATGACTCCAAGATGCACAGAGGGCTAAAACAACCATACTGGTGCAGCACAGTCCATACCATGTTTGATGAAGACTTTAACTTAATGCATCTGTGCCAGCTGTTGAACAACAACCATGCCATCCAGAAATCTGAGTGTGTTAATATTGATTTCAACAATTTACTTATTGTCTACTTTTTCTGAGTTGGTGAAGTTAATCAGCCCAAAGTAATGGAAAAAATTGAGATAGCATACTGAATGGCCAAAGTCAAGGACATCCATCTAGTTATGTTTGCTAAAGAAGAGTATCAGGATGAGATATCTGAGGAAGTTGTTAATCTTCATTTTAGGATGGAGAACTTCACAATTCTTTGCACTCACTATTATCATCTAACCAGCATGTATCAGTCCAGCATTTTTTTGATAACCAAGTTAATCTACACAGACCTTCTTCTGTGCAAAAAGATACCCATTCATTGCCTTGCAGTTGACATAAGGCTTATCATAGATGCAGTAACCCAGTCGCAAACTCTCAAATCAATCAACACTAACTGGCCCAGTCTTGCTCTAGTTATGGACATTAGTTTTGCATTTTCTCAAAGTGCTGCAACTCTTGCTGAGATTGATGAAGTCTGGACTAACCTTAAGATGGATAGAAACCCTGAGTTCATTTGGCCCACTATAAACATCCACAGTCCAATGTCACAGTACTCAAGATCCATAGAGAGGCTCCTTATGGAGCTAAGAATTGCCTATACCTCACAAGACAGCCAAAATTTTGCTGAGCATCTGTTTTCTAAAAAGTTTGTACCACCCATCCAGTCTTGTGGAGCTGTCTGGGTCCTATCTCTTTTCCTAACACAGGATCTGCATATTCAACTGCCTCTTGATCAGAACACCCAAGAGTGCCTTGCAAAGAAATGCATGCACAAGCTTGCTATTTGCCCTGCTGCATGGAAAATTAAAAATTGGCTTCTACATTTGTGCTTGCTGCCATCATCACCTGGTAAAACCCTATTTATGGATCACACAATGCACATGGGATCACTAAGAGAGGTTTTCATCCACTTCTATCCAAACACCCAGATCAGCCCTGAAGATGCCCATACTTCAGACACAGACATGCTCATGACTCTCATGATAGCACTCAAAGGTCTTTAGCTGTACAAAAGATTCTTTGATATATTTACATGGAGATTAAACAACCTAAGAAGGAATTGCCCTATTAGTTCCCATCTGCCAGAGATTGAGTTTTTCTGCCTGAGGAGTGAAGAAGTTACACAGAGGGAAAGACGTATGCAGATCACCCAGTGACCTAGATACACTAAAGTTATGTCTTAGGACAACATCTTAGCTGCAGAAATGATTGAGGAGATGCAAACACTCCTGTCTGGTCCCACAGTCAACTCCTACCACAAATTTAACTGGCAATGGGGGCATGTAGAGTCACTCAGGGCCTCTTTTTTCAATTTCCTTATTTTGGAGAGGAGAACTATGGATTGACAAAGTTAGAGATGCTCACACTGATCAAGAGCATCAAGAAGTTCTGACATTTGCTAATTGGATGACAATTCAGAGTCTGCACAAACAACAGCATACTAAAGATGACTTCTGGACTGTGCTCCCAGAATACCAGAGAGATGCAACCAAAGAAGATGGAGAGAAAAAGAAATTTCGATTCTTATCACATATGGAGTACAAGGAGTTGCCAGAGATGAATGTAGACAAAAAAAGTCAAGCAGTACTACTGATTGTAATAAAGGAAGAAATATCAGAGTCAGAGATCATAGAAAAGTAGAAAGACGATGTGATACTAAACAAAATCATAAGGAAACTAAAGGAACCAAGCTTGAAGCTATCAAAATTAATGGCGAGTTACTACCAGCGGTATAGATTGAAGAAAAACAAGAACAGACTCCTATACATGGAAGGGCAGAACAACAGGATTGCAATGCCAGAATATTACAAACAAGAATTAGTAAGGAAAGTCCAATGAAAAAGCCATCTAGGCATCACACAAATGGAGAGCATGTTCAATGCAGGATTCATCACAACAGCAATAAGGAAGGTAACAGAAGAAGTCATTAACAAATGTACAAAATGCCTCCTTCACAACAAACAACACTTCCCAATGCAGAGAGTGCTGCTGGAGAAAATCATAGCAACACAACCCAATGAGATTGTACACATAGATTATGAAATGCTGTCAAAGGATGAGGATGGATATCAGCATCTGCTAGTAATGGTGGACAATTTCACCAAGTATGCAAGATTAATCCCAATGAAAAACACAATGGCTGAAACAACTGCAGAGATAGTAATAAAAGAGTGGATCCTAAAGTTTTGACCTATGGAGACAATAATTACGGATAGGGGGCCACAATTTGAGAGTAATCTATTTTAAAAAATGACACTCCTACTAGAGGTAATGAGTGAGAGGACGACAGCATACCATCCACAAGTAAACAATGTGGTAGAGAGATTGAACAGGACGCTGATTAAGCTGATAAAAGTAACAACATCAAGAATTGGAGGACACAAATGGCGAGAAGTAATTGAAATGATCAAATACTTTTATAATATATCTGTACATTCAACAACAGGGATAACACCATTCAAGGTAGTGTTTGGAAGAGAGGTGGCAATGCCACTATCAATGCAATATTTTACCAATAGCAAGAAGATGGACAACCAATACATGAATCAACTAAGAAATCAAATAACAGCAATACATGAGACAATGTGCCACTACCCAAAGAAATTGGCCATGAGACAACAGCAAAATTACAATAAAAAAATCTATGGTCACGCACATAAAATAGGTGACACAGTCTACGCATTCACACCAATGAAATTAACAGACACAAACCAGGCCTGAAAACTAAAAACAATTTGGTCAGGTCCATATAAGGTAATGCAAGTACTGCCAAATAATGAGTACATGTTAAATAATGGTAGACTATATCATTTCCAGAACCTAAAATGAGCAACAGCAGATATCAAAGAATCAATATTAGATGAAAATGCTGAGTTCAAAATAAATTGTATTTAATGGAAATGAGATTATATATGACATGAGCAAATTGGATAGTTAAAAGAATAATTTACTCTCTGTTAAAGCTTGGTAGCAGATGCTACATTATTTACATCCCAAGGCATACTGATGTGATCAAGTACAATATCAAAAGAAGATGTTCAATATTGAGAAAATCACAATTAAAAAAGCCTTCAAAGAATTATCATCTGCTAATGGATGATGAATCATACTTTAGCATTTCTGGGGATGAGTATGCTGTGAAAAAACTACTATACAAAAAACAAAAATGTTTGTCCAAATCACATCAAATCAAAACTAGAGAGAAGTTTTCACCATTTATCCTTGTTTGGGTGACAATTTCAGAGCAGTAAAATGTTTATTATGGAGAAGGGTAATATGACTATTTATTGAAGGTGATGTGATTTTCTGGACTTAAAGTCCTACAGCACACCATAAAAATTGTGTTCAAGAGTTAATGCATTAAACAAATATATCATATGTTGCCCAAAATGAAAGCATCCAAAAGTCTCAGAACTCTGCCCAATAAAAAATACTGGGGCTTATTGAAAGATCTCATTTATGCAAACAGATGGCAGGCAATATCAAAGTACAACTTGATTGTGTGGTTAAAGCTGAAAATGAACCAAATAAATCTGGATATCATCCAGTGTATGATACAGCAAGTGAAAACAAAGCTGCATAAAGTTGCTGATAATGGGATTGATAGTATCATCCAATAACCTTTTCTTTTTCATTAATAGCATTGCCTGTGCATTAATATAATTTCTTTGTTCAATTGCTTTTTACAATTTTATTATACAAATAGTCAACCTTTAAAATAAGTTAAATTAATTTGTATATGGGTGATAAAAGCCTCAAATTAATTTTTATACAGAGCTACAGCATTTAAAATGTAATTGTAGTTATCCCTATTTTATGCATTGAAATATTATTAATTGTATTAAATGATATATATATATATATATATATATATATATATATATATATATGTTTGAAATTTTTATATAATCAGCTTTTCCAAACATCTACAAATGAAAAAATTGATTATAAACGTATATTACGTAATGTAAAAGAGTGGGTAAAAATAAGGTAAATATATGAATAAATGGATCAGTTTAATTTCTCACTTGTGCTGTCTGACTCATAAAGTGGACCGTGTGTCAGTGTNTGAAAACTGTTTTTTGGATAAGTCTAAAAAGAGCTATGTTTGTTTTTATTTTTACCTAATCATGCTTATTCTAAATCATTAAAATCATAAGTAAGCACTCTTTATCCAAACAGTAACAGTAAGCCTTCTTGAGTTCCCAGTTTTGTAAAGCATTAAGTAAACCAAATGTTTAACATAAGGTTTTATGTACACAAAACAAAACCTTCATTTCTCACTAATTAGAACAACTGATAAATAAATAAACTAAATTCTAGGGTTGGAGTAGCAAGCTTAAAATTAAACACCTATTTACCAATGGTGGCTACCAATATGAACAGAGGATTCCTAGAGGATTAAAGGATGAAACTTGAATGAAAATTAAATGGAATTCTTATGATGATTTACTAATGTAAATGTCTTGTAATATACTTCTATCAAAATGAGTTTTGACTAGGTGCAAACTCAGAGTTGAGTCCCCTAGAAAGATTATTTGAATTAATGTTTGAGCCAACATCACCACAGGTCTATAGAAACCTATTTAAGCAAAGATATTAAATACTTACCTTTACAGTAAAGTATGCAAACATGTGCTAAGCAAAGACATTACAATATTTTGTACAATGCCAATACAATTTTATTCAGTTTTTCACACATATTGCAAATATTCATTTTAGCCTAAGAGACATATAATGATTGTAAAATTTGAAAAAAACTTCCAATGCAAAAATACTCAAATATACTTGAAGCAGAAAAACTCAAATTCAAGCTGATTAACTTGAAATTAATTTAAAAACTATGGTGAATTGCATTTATATTAATAAATCATGAGATTTAACTTTTGTTACATAAATGGCATAAATGCCTAAAAATATACTTTAGAAATTCAATTTAAGGAAGTGAGTAATTTAAAAGCACCTTTTTATACAAGACTTAGATAGTGCTCAACATACCTGTATAATTCAATTAATTTCAAAGTTATACACCAATTTACATACATCACTAAAAATTAAAAATATATACTTTTCTGAACTTCAACATGATAATATAACATAAAAATTAATAAATCACAACAAATGGTGTTCTAACATTTATGATAACTAGAAGCAACAATACAATTAATTTATAAATATGTGAATATTAAAGACTTGCTGAAAGTCTAAGTGTGAAAATATGTTTAATAATGTAACATCCTCCACCTAGCTTATTACGCCGTGTTTAATCACTGCTAAGGGATGCTTAGTAAACTGCGGGTGAGGTGTTACCCATTTGTTGATCCATCAAACTTCTCTTTCTTATTAACTAGTTACGTTAATTAAGTACTCAGGTAATAACCATCACTGTTTAGGTGACTGGGCAGTATGATGTTTCCTCTTCGGTTGTTCCATGGGCTCCTGCCCGAAGCCGATCTCCACAACACAGCTCCTCCTCTTCTGGAACGATGGTTGAGTCCACATCACCATCTCAGCTCAACTGGGATT
>CABFPE010000324.1:150100-178467 GCA_900660155.1 Hofstenia miamia | reverse complement strand
ATGGTTGAGTCCACATCACCATCTCAGCTCAACTGGGATTGAATATGTATGCCCTACGTTAGCTCGGTGTGTGCACTCAAGTAAAGTTGTAACTGACTTAAACTCAGAGTTGTAAAGTGTTTGTTGTTTTTATTTAATAAAGCAACCGGGCATTGACACTAACTGCATGTAATAATATAACTAACATAGCCATTACCGTAAAACTATTGGCTTAATTATACAGATAACAAACTTGCAGTTTCCTATACCTACATTTAATAGTATTACATGTGAGGTCATTTATCGAGTCAATTATAGTCGAGTCTCCTACATTTAAGAATATATAAATATCCCTAAGTGTCGACTATCCAGTCGTTTCAGGCATTGATTATTTCTTACATGTGTTGATCGGTAGTCAGACTAGGCAAGAATCGAAAAACTCCTAACCGTAACATAGGTGCACTTTCGTGACTGGCACAAAGACCCTAGAATCGATCCCGTGATGGATTCCAGCCACTACTAAACACAACTTGCCTAGCTGCACATTTAATTAAATAATCAAACCAGATAAAGTAGAAATGAAAATTAAATAAACTCCGAAGAATTTATTGTTCATCAAAATTATGGTTGAATCAAAGCTATTTATAAAATTTCTACAAAAAGTACCTGCCGATTTTAAAATTCAAATGATTCGTCTGCCAATATGGCTGTTCATACGTAAGCGTTAGTTTGCTCAATTTAATTTGTCAATTACCTCTTGATCGGCTAACAAGTTTCTTATTTTGACCAATATTAAATCTTAGTTGCATTTTACAAAAATAAACTAAAGTTCATTAACTAAATTTTTTACAATTAATTTCAATTGATAATCATTCGACGTTATTCAGCTTTTAGTTGCCTTTTTTGGATGATGCTACAATAATCTTGAATTTTCTATGTTAAAATTATACATAATACTACTTAGAAAATGATTGGCTTCTTTTAATGGTAGAAATGTAGTGTGATTAACTAATTCTGCAGCCAGTATTATTTTCAACCCTTATAGTTTTTCTTACTTGTTGTTTCTTCTCATTTTCATCAGTAAATATTTTTAATTTGCTGTTATTCTTGTAGGTAAAGAACTTAGCATCCTTAAAGTGTTGAGATATTAAGCAGTTTTGTCTTAGCAATTGATTTCCTCATTGAACTAATTAAGAATTTCAAATAGAGATTCAGCTCTTTTCATGCATGCTGTTATTAGCACACATTTCTCACTTGTTTTAGTATCTTCTTTTACTAGTGGCCAAGTAGTGCCCTGATTACCCATTATAGTACATGGGAGACTGCAACTGCAGCTTGTGTTTTCTATTGCTAGCTTTCTCTTAATGCATATTTTTTGTAAGTTATAGTCAATGCATTTCTTTGGAATTTTTGGTAGGTTGTGTCTCAAATTTCTATTTGTTTTGCACATGATATGATGGTAGTAGAGGAATCATGTGTATTTAGGTTGGTCAAATAGCTAGAAGATTTTAGATCAGTTGCTGCATTGCTTGAGAGCATTAAATTAGGGATTGTCATTGGGTAATTGAATTTGTTTGAGTAGAGGTGAGGCCTTGTGTTTATTCCTGATCAGCTAGTATATTTGATTATATTTTTGATATTCTGTTCTTAGCAGTGGTGCATTCTATGTCTAATATAATTTCATTGAAGGGATGCAGCATTATTCTTAATAGCAGACATATTTGCCTGACAGTAATGCTACACATGTTGCAAGCACCTGAATCCATGCCCATTTAAGTATTTAGTATATCCCTTTAGAGTAGCTTTGTTAGCTTCACTAATTTTTTCTATTTCTCAGATTTCTTCTTAATTTCTTTTGTTTCTCTTCATTTATTTAGCAGTGCTGGGTGAAATCCATTATATCAAAGTTATATTGTAATAATTCAGTACATGTCTGCCTAGGTTAGAAATATCATAACTGACTACTGAGAAATCCCGTCAAATCAATTTCTGTATCATAATTTAGCATGAGTGACTATCCCTGGCAGCATTCATTTCAATACTCCTCATTCATCAGTGAGGCTGCTACTTAAACCATTAGTCCCCTATTGTACATAACTGAATATATCTTTAAAATAAACTCAAACTTTATGTTTGATTAATGAGAAGGTGTTTAGGTAATGTGTGTCTGCATGAACTACTTATATTGCAATGTTATTTACTGTGTCACCTTGTGGTTTCTTAAAAAATACACTATACACGACTTGTCTTCTCATCGCAATTATTACACAGGAAAATAAAGCATTGTTGTATTTACTACCATGTTATCAAAAGCTATAAATGTTACAAGTAAACCATCTTAATAATTTAATATTTAGCAAAGTATAGTTAATTAATCAAATTTAAGCTAACCACTTTTTCTCCTCTCATCATCAGTGATACAAGCATCTTTAATTTAACTTTAGCTGATTGATAAATATTTTAACAAGTTGGAGGGGTGGCATTGGTGTATTGTGTGAATAAGTGATCAAGAGGTCTATGTAATTTAAAAGACACACTCAAAAGGCTCAATTTTCTCACCTTTTGAGCCTTTTTCCCATTCAGAAAATTTTAATTTATGAAATTTGAAAAAACTATATAGTTTCATTTCAGTTTTGTACTGCAGCATGTATTGCAATCAATTATATATCTTTTTAGCTTCACAACTAAAATAGCAATGTTAGTTGATTTCTTAGTTGTATTATGAAAAAAGTCTCACAAAGTATTGAATGTGTCATCAATTCTACAACTGCTCACTTTATTCATTGAATATGAATATTGAATTTAAAAAAACTATCTGTACTTTCATTTCAATTTTGTGCTGTAGCATGTATTGCAATCAATTAGATATCTCTTTAGCTTCACAACTAAAATAGCAATGTTAGTTGATTTCTTAGTTGTATTATGAAAAAAGTCTCACAAAGTATTGAATGTGTCATCAATTCTACAACTGCTCACTTTATTCATTGAATATGAATATTGAATTTAAAAAAACTATCTGTACTTTCATTTCAATTTTGTGCTGTAGCATTTATTGCAATCAATTAGATATCTCTTTAGCTTCACAGGTAAAATAGCAAAATAAGTTGCTTTCTTAGTTGTATAATGAAAAAAGTGTCACAAAGTATTGAATATGATATAAATTTTACAATTGCTCACTTTAGTAGTTTAAAAAACAATTTTTAATTTCTTTTCTGAATATGAGTGATCTTAAATATCTATGCCAAATAATCTTATTAAATTTTTAAAAAGGAGATTAAGAAATATTATATATTTTTACACTAGATTTTGATAATTTAATTCAAAATAAAAATGAAGCCCAAGATATCATAGCCTGCACATTCAACTTTTGGGTTGAATGCCCTATCATAATATTTGAATATGGAAAAAATTGAAAAACACTAATATTGTATTTAAAGCAAACACAAAAACAAACAAACTTTAACTTAACTAACTAATCTGTACCAATAATTGCTAAAATTGAATGAAAACTATTATCATATAGTTTAGCAATTAATGTTTTTGCTTTTAAAATATTTCCTAGAAATTAAAAACCATACTATCTTTATAATATAATATGTTTCCTCATTAAGAAAAGGAAACCTCTTTTCACTGCCAGATCCATCTGCTCTCAACTCCACCATTTCCTCCATCCACACATTGACAAAATGGAAATAAATGAAAGTATAACAATCCCTCTTAACACATTTATAACTAATTTTAAACCCCTACAATCCAAATATCAATTCACTTTTCAATTAAATCAATATTGAAATAGAAATTTATAGCTATCTAATAAAATTGCCATTTTTCAAATTTCAACCAATATTCATATTATTTCATTAATTTGTAAACAAAGCATTGATCAAATAAAAAATCTAATACTGCCAATAGATTCAGAAGGTCTTAAAATAGGTATGAACTGCAGTTTTAGAAAAAAAATCAACATATGAAGCCCTTGTAAAGAATGAATTTCTTTAAACAAACTTCCAAAGACTTTCACATTAAGTGAAAATTAAAATGCACAGATTGAAGTTGAGCTTAGCAACTAATAAAAAACATTTCCACCTAAATTTGAACATGAAGAATCCAAATATGGATTCATTTCTTCAATTAAATCAATATTGAAATAGAAATTTATAGCTATCTAATAAAATTGCCATTTTTTCAAATTTGCACCAATATTCATATTATTTCATTAAATTGTGAACAAAGCATTGATCAAATAGAAAATCTAACAGTGTGAACAGATTGAGAAGGTTTGAAAATATGTAGAATGAGCAATTTTCAACACAAATTCAGTTTTGGAATTGATTCACAAAAATCAGATCTCTTAAATCTAGGGCACACTAAAATTGACATTCCAGAAAATTTCACAATGCAACCTCTAGGTCTACTTAAAAGATAAGAGATCAACATTTTCAAGTAATTTTAGACCTGTAGAGTCTGAATACTACATTGGTTTTTAATTTTAGGCTGTAGTTAAGGAGCAGTTTTCAAAGACATCTTGCAATTTTGAGTTTTCATATTTAATTCATTAAATGATAGTGAAAGGGCTTATAAATCTGGAAATTTACTGCCAGAAATACATTTGCCAGTTTTTAATCAATGTAGAAACATCAATCTTTACTAAGAATTAGTAGGCAATGCTCTGAAAAATTTATATTATCAAAAAACCAGAAATCCCAGTATATTCAATAACCACAGCAAAATCTCAAAGAAATTGACAGAATGGATCACAGATATCAATAAAATGGAGTAAAATGTAAATGAATATTCAAGTTTTATCCATAATATCCATTTTCATCATCCACAATATACATTTAAAAAAATACCGATATTTTGCAAGTTTATATGGGCATCCTAATATGAATTGAAATATTACTAAACAAAATGTTAAAGACTAATGAGATTAAAAACAAAATTCAGTTTTATAGATAGTTTTTTTCAAAAAAATTACTATCATTTTTAAAAAATTACTAACCCATCCTATGATATTCATATTTAAAAGAGAAAATTTCCCATTATGGAAGATTGATAGGAAATTTTGGGAAAATTGTTATTTAATGTTATTTCTTGTATTACTGCAAATATCTCAAAGTAAAAATTTCCAATTTTTAAATTTTGAGAAAAACATTCTTAGTTGACATTTTTAAAACTTTCCATAATAGAACAGGACCAAAAATTAGAATCTCCTTTCAAAACTGCACCTTTTGGTGTAAAGAAAATATCTTNGAGTTTTCATATTTAATTCATTAAATGATAGTGAAAGGGCTTATAAATCTGGAAATTTACTGCCAGAAATACATTTGCCAGTTTTTAATCAATGTAGAAACATCAATCTTTACTAAGAATTAGTAGGCAATGCTCTGAAAAATTTATATTATCAAAAAACCAGAAATCCCAGTATATTCAATAACCACAGCAAAATCTCAAAGAAATTGACAGAATGGATCACAGATATCAATAAAATGGAGTAAAATGTAAATGAATATTCAAGTTTTATCCATAATATCCATTTTCATCATCCACAATATACATTTAAAAAAATACTGATATTTTGCAAGTTTATATGGGCATCCTAATATGAATTGAAATATTACTAAACAAAATGTTAAAGACTAANTCACAGATATCAATAAAATGGAGTAAAATGTAAATGAATATTCAAGTTTTATCCATAATATCCATTTTCATCATCCACAATATACATTTAAAAAAATACCGATATTTTGCAAGTTTATATGGGCATCCTAATATGAATTGAAATATTACTAAACAAAATGTTAAAGACTAATGAGATTAAAAACAAAATTCAGTTTTATAGATAGTTTTTTTCAAAAAAATTACTATCATTTTTAAAAAATTACTAACCCATCCTATGATATTCATATTTAAAAGAGAAAATTTCCCATTATGGAAGATTGATAGGAAATTTTGGGAAAATTGTTATTTAATGTTATTTCTTGTATTACTGCAAATATCTCAAAGTAAAAATTTCCAATTTTTAAATTTTGAGAAAAACATTCTTAGTTGACATTTTTAAAACTTTCCATAATAGAACAGGACCAAAAATTAGAATCTCCTTTCAAAACTGCACCTTTTGGTGTAAAGAAAATATCTTTTCTGAAAAATTTGCCCAGCTCTGGCCAGCCTAGCTCAGAAAATATTGATCTTAGAGATAAACATGCTGAAAACCAAATTTTTTAAGTGAAATTTTGCTACTTAAAAATTCAAATGGAGCTGTGATATCTTTAAAATTTTTGTTGCTATAGTCTGCTAAATTTAATGTATAATATCTAAAGGCCAACCCAGGTTTTCAAAATAATTTTTTTTTAAAAATTTATGGCTGTGTGAAATTTTCATCTTAAAATTTTAAATAATTCTGATCAAAAATCAGATCACTAGTGTGAAAAAAGGAAAAAAGTTTTTTTTCATATAATGGTATGAAAAATTTAAAAATTCAGGCTTATTATAATTTATATAATATTTCTAATGTTAGGAATTTAAAAAACCTTTTAATTTTCAAATTCCATTGCAATTTTTTATGTGAGTTCTATCCAGATATCATCAATGACAGCAAAAAATTATTTTCATACTAGAGGGAGCAATTTTGAAATGTTCAGGCTTAAAATCTTTAGCTTGTGCAGCTCTATCAGCCTGTCAAATTTCATGGTGATAGCTGCAATATTGACAGAGCAATGGGGAAAAATGTGGTTTTCAAGAAATTTAGAAGAAGTATAGAAAGCATTGCTTAACAAGATTAATATTCAAAACAGAATTTAAAGAACTTCCATCTAGCTGAGTGAAAGCAAGCTCTTTAAAGAATTACCAAAATAACTGATTGCTGATAAATTAATCTTTTGAATAATAATTTTAATCATCATGTTGTAGAAGGAATGTCATCATCAATGTTATTATGCACCATCCAGTTATTTACTAGTGAAGTCAACACCACCTTTGACTAGATAGTGTTTACCTAATTATGAACATTTAGTAATTCTCCTAAAACTAGCATATTAAGAAAAGAGAACTAAACTCCACTAAAAGTTTATTGATAATGATTTTCTTTCTACATGGTTATCTGCAATAATTATTGACAGGCATACTAAAATCACTAGAATTACTTACATGTCTTACTTGTTGATTTTTACTTGGATCAGATGATCAATGTAATTTTAAATTTTATCTTTTAGCTCACTTTGGTAAAAAATCAAGTAAATAACCTTCACAAGCCAATAGCCAGCATAATAACCTAAAGGGGTCAATGTGCATTTAGGAGGGGTTGATGGGAATTTCAACTTTCTTTATAATATAAACAAATTTTACCAAGACTGTACACCTTTTTATTTTTGCTGCATCTGTGGGCATACTTGGATTTTTTGACTTATTGTGAGGTCATCTATAATATAGTGATCAAGTAAGTGACCAAAGGCAGAGCCCTGCAAAATATTTTTAAAAATATAGACAAAATAGACTTTAGAATTGCATTATTAGGTGCAATGTTTCAAGAATAAAATTAAACTATTTTATTTTTGTTGTCTAGGAGGATTTGCCTGACCTTCCAGGGGGGTTTGACCCATCCTAACTCCCCTGTGGCTACAGTCCTGAACTTTCAGCCAAACTTTTTTTTGCTGTAATATTTATGACCTGTTTCTTTTTATAATGATCATTTGTAAAACCTTACAAATACAAATCACTAAATAAAATTGAAACAATTTGGTCAGAATAGTGTGGTGTCACTCAACATTCATGAAAGCAAAACATTTCTACATTATTCTTCCAAAATTTGTAATTATAAAAATTGTAAACTAATTACATTTTATATTTTTAATTTCCCTCATTTTTTGTGTCATGTCAGATTTGACAAACTGAGCAAATTTAAGTATTTGAATTCTCTTGTGCAGTTCTGCTTATTTCACTACTGTACAAAAGGTTACATGAGGAACCTATTTTTGTTTTTTGCTATATGGTATGAACTCTTTAGTTTTTGTTTACAGATTACCTGCTTTTACTTTATAAATATTCTACCTTTGTTAAAATCCTTTCAATACAATTTAGTTAACTTTGTTCTTTTTTGATGTTTAAATCTTTTCTAAAAATGCTTTTGGAAATTTCTCAGAGTGCTGACCTAGGCGTCTTGTGGTGGTACAGCTTTGCAAGTTCATTCCATCAGCACTCTGGAAGGTATAGGGATAGGGCCTTTTACACTAGCTCTTCATGTCATAATCTATTTAATTCTTTTGCTATAAACTAAATTGCATGAGCTGAGAAAGCACTGAGTGTAGGTTTTTACTGTACATGGGCACACTATGCACCCAAGAACTTGTAGGTTTTTTCTCTCTCTCTCTCTCTAAATTAGTGCTCTGGTCTAATGTGATCATTCTGTGAGGTTCTCTGTATCAGGTCAGCTGAGTGTGGCCACACCTTTCCTTCTACCTGATCTCCCATATTACACTAATGCTTAAGTGTAACTTCACCTGTTATCAGAGTTAGTTTGATTACTGTGACATCAGCAAATAATGCTGCAAGAGAGACCAGATTTCATGCTGATGCCACAATAGGCATCTTTCAGTTTACAACTTTCTACATTGGGTTCAATAAATCTCTCTGTGAAGATCTCAAAGTACATCTTGTAGAGCCAGATACCTTTCATTGTCATGTGGTCATCAACTGTTACTAAGTGAGATAATGACATATCCAGTTTGCTCTTAGTGTAGAAAAATTGGAATACTTTAGACCATTTCATTGGGTTCACAACCTCTTTAAAGAAGAAACTGAGGTTCTCTCTAATATCATTCTCTGTCATTTTCATCAGATCTTTAATGTTTGCCCTTATCATTGTTATTATTTCAATCCTTTTTTGATATGTAGCAATCCTCCCACAAATCCAACAATACAATGGCATTTATTCCAGTGTGCAACATCATGTCTTTGTTGTTGTCATGTTGACTGCATTCTCAGCTGTTATGATTTTCTCATGCATCTCCTTTCCTTCTTTCAATAGGTAGTAGGGACTTAGCATTCCTTCTATATATTCATTCTGTGCTATCACCTTCAATTGCAAGCTTTTTTGATTTTGTGTAAGCTGCTTCTTGGACTATTTTTTCCACTGTTTGTAGGTTCCCACATATGAACTTTCAACAATCATGGCAAGTTTTATCAAGGGATTGTCCTTTATTTTCCATTATGGCATTACCATCACAATTTTGGTAGTAATTCCATTCACATCATTTCCTCCTGGACTTTTTCTGTGCCTCTTGTTGGTCCTGCTGTTGCTATCCCAATTGTTGCTGGGTAGTTCACTTTGTGAGTTCTTGCTTCATCCCAGAATTTAGTTGACCATCCCATTTTGCTTAATTTTTAAGCATCTTCTTGTTTTAAGGCTAGTTTCATTGTAATGCATTCTATATTAGTGGTGACCTAGTTCTCAGGTTTGGTTAGTTCATCTAATTCTTTCTGAGTGAAGGCTTCAGTATATATATATATACTTCATCACTGATTTTGATAGTGATTCTCTCAAAGGTTCATAATAGCATTCCATTATTTTCTCTCTAGTTTTCTGATTGTTTGCATTAGTTTGCATATCTAGTTTCAATCCACTGCAATGCCTGTTGTGGGATGTCTATGCCTCACTTTTCTGTGCTGACATGATCAATTGTTTTTTGTGTCTAGGTGACATTTTAATGGCAGCTGGGCTTAACAGGAATTCCTCTACATGCATGTCTCTTGTTGTCTTCAGCACAACTTTGATGATATTGACTAATTCATCTTTTCTATCCCTTTGATGTTTTGTTAATGTTTCAGTATTTTTGCAAATGAGCATCTAGGATAGTCATCTAAAAATTTCACAATTGTTGACTTGGATTTCACATTTACATGATTATTTTGGATCTGGAAGACAATTTCTCTAGTATTTGTTCTACTTCTGCTAATGATCATCTCAGTTGTCATCCATGGCTTTCTTGTGAATTGTTTCAAGTGTAAATCAGCCATTGCACCACACATATATTTCCACATCTCTTCTCAAAATATGTATAATTTTTCAGGCAGATGCCTACTCTGTTTGCTATTTGGATTTAATACTTGTCCTCCTATGATGGTAATCTTTTCTGATCTTTCCTGGCAAATGCTCCTGAATTCTACTTCTTTTGTGCACCTGTATTTTGTGGAATATTCTTGTTGGTGTACTTGTGCTCAGCTGCTCTTCAATATATTGATGCACTGCTCACATCCTCAACCTGTCATTTATGACTGGGCACAGTAGTGAGCTCTAATGTACTCCCAGCTTTCACTTTCTGGAGCACATTTTATTTGTTAGTGGTCTGCATGTCAGGAGCTTTATGTTTGTACTTCATGTCTGATGTGAATGTTTCCCTATTGGTTTCAGAGCCTTTAAGTTTGCTCTTGACCAACTGGTTGTGGTTCTACCTGTCCTTGTTACAGTTCCTGCTTCCCTTCACTCTTTGGTTTGTGAAGTGTAGTGGCTTGTGATCCCTTTGATACCTTGGAATGTGTGTCCTGTGCACTCTCCTTCTGGTGTTGGACATCCTCTTTTCTTCTAATCACTCCTGTTTGTTGCTCTTCATCTTCTTGATTCCTAAACACAGTTACTGTATTTAAATCCCATATTTTTGTGATCACAATGATTATTATTTTTAACCTCTCTCTGGGGCATGGCATAAAGTACAAGTTTGAACTCATTTATTTTATGATATACTTGCTCATCAAATTCTTCTTCATTGATGCTATCAATATCATTCATCATATAGTAATTTTGATTCTCATTGTGCACTATCTTAAACTTTGCATTGTCATTTAATACCACATGTTGTATATAACTTATTGCACATTTCAGGTTATAGAAGTATAGTGTGTGTTTGTTTCTCAGTTTGTATCTGTTACTTAGTAATGTTTTTATTATCATAAATGGCTCTGCCCATAATGACCTCAACTTCTTGACTTGGTTTATATTGTTTGCCTTTTCAACTGTGTATGTATCTACCAGGACTCCCACTTTGTGTGGTTTGCCATAGATGTGCTTGTTGAAATTTATTTCTTGTTGTACTGCTGACCCTTTCATGTTCCTGCACATCATCTCATGGACTTCTGTCATTTGTTTCTTCAGTATTTTAACATATTCTTTGTTTATGTCTTTATAGTAGTTTATTTAGTGCATCAATAATGGGGTTGATAATTCTCTCGAAAACACTGCTCTAAACAGTGTTACACCTGTGGCTGAGCACACCAGGGGATTATATAAATACTCTATCATTTCTATTGTTTGCTGCCATTGTCTTCCTCCTACTTGAGAGGTTATTACTCTAAACAATTAAATTAGCATTTGGTTCAGGTGCTCTGTGGCTTCATTTACTTGTGGTTGGTACACCATCATTTTGCCATGTTCAAACTCCAATAGTTTGGTTAGTTCTTTGAACAGTTTGCTCTAGAACTGTACTCCTTTGTCATTATTGATTTTCTCAATGGGTCTGAAAATCCAGATACACTCTTTTACCAATTTCTCCATGACCACTTTTGCTGTTGATAAATCAAGTGGAATTTCTCTGCAATATGTGTGAAATTGTTGAACTTTAGTAGTTAACAATGGGGAGACCCCATGCCAATGGGACACTCAGAGATGAGACACATTATCTGTGACTATTTGCCATGTGGAAATGAAGTGCTTCTATTGTATGCCATCTATTGATGAAATATTTTTGACAAAACTAAATTGAGCAAATTAATTTTTTGACGAGGTTTTTATTTTATTAGGTACACTGACATATTTGTTTCTGTTAATATAGTTATGACATGTTCATTGTAACAATGTTTTTAATTATGCAACACTCTGTATTAAGAAAGATAATTCATAGATGTAAAAGCCAACACTTGTGTATAACATTTTATATTTTGTATAGATGTATATTTCAACATGTATTACCATTAATCAAACATTTAGTTTGCTAAAGGTAAAAAACAGCAATTTCTTTAGCAACTTTGTATAAATTGTGCTAAATGTAAAAGCATACATTACACAATGATGCATTGTGCAATCTTCAACTTGTAAAGTTTCCACATTCACCCAGGAGTTGGCCATCAGAAATGCATTAAAAAAAACACATGATAGCAAGTACAACATGTGTAATATATAAGTCCATTAATTTATATAACTAGATAAACTAAAAACAAAAAGCATACCAAGAAAGAACTGCACTATCATCACTGTTCCCAGATTGTTGGGAGGTGGCACTATATGTATTGCCAGCCATCACTGAAGAGTATTTTTCAGTAATGTTCTTTAAAAATTCTTTGGGGGAAGTAGTAGCATACATTTTCTAAATGAAAGAGAGAGAAGAAATATCCATGAGAATAAAAAATGAAATGAAAATTGTATCACTAATCTCATACTTAAAGAGTTATGCCCCATCCACACAATTATAATGAAATTCTATTGTATGGTGAGTGAGTAAATTTACCCAGAAAATTTCACATGTATGGAAGTTAGAACAAATGATTGACAGAAATGGTTTGACACAAAACTATGAGTGACAAACATGTGATATGCTTTGAAAAAGCATAAAAATTTGAAGTAAACAATTTTCATTACATTATGAAACAAAATGTAAAACAGATTTGTCAAAGAAAGTAAATAAACAAAGAATGTTATAACCCAACAGAAGCTTATTTTAAGTTATAAAACCTCATTGATAGTTGAGAAAGACTATGCAAGTGCATGACAGTTAATAGAATTCACTCTCATTAAAAAGTGACTGAATATTTATTGCCACATGAAATTTACATAACAACAATAGTGACTATTTCAATGCTTAGCAGAAAAATGTTTGTACAAAAAAGGAATTGTAAGCTTTTGCAATAGTATTAAAGTGTTCATAAGATGTCCAATAAAGAACATTATCTTTGTTGCATGAAATTTATGCCATTGTTGTAGCAGTGCACACTTTTAAGAAAAAATGAATATCATGTATACATGATCCCACAAAAAGCAAAAATGTTGGTAATTTATTATCCATTTTACCAACATTGTTATTTGTTAATCATAAATCAATATATAACAAAATTTCAAATTGAATCAATTGTTTAAATGCTATTAATTACATTTGACAGAAAGTACATGAACACAAAAGATTACATTTACTTGGTTTTATCAAATTATTATTTGTACACTTTTCCAATTATATTAAACACTCTGGAAATAGCTATTGTTATAAAAATAAATGTCAGAAAACAATGTTTTTTAAATAGTGGTATATATTCACAATTGTTTAATATATTATAAAATATGAAGAACAAACATTGAACAATTCAAAATAAATTTAAAATGTATTCATTTTTGTAAATGTGTGCTAGACCTTAACAAAGGTAATAAATTACAATTATTTGAAAATTTTAATGAGTGTTGATATAACACTGGCAATTAAAATCAAATGAAGTCAAAGAGAAAACACAAGTCAGTTCAATGTGGATATAGTGATAGCATTAACAATACACATTTCTTAAATTCATGTAAATTTATTATCATATGTCAGAGCATTTCTGAAAGTTAGCCCCCTTTATTTTATAATTCCATTTGAGAAAAGCACTAAAATGTTATGTGCTATTTGAAATCAATCAATTTGTATAAATGAATTAATGCCACATCATAGAATCAGTTTGCACAAATGCACAAATAAATTGCTTTAGCATTTACATTGTACTAAAAAAATATGTGTTGAATGAACAGGGTATTCATAATCAAGAATATTGTGATAACAACACTTAAAAACATCTATAGAAAATTGTTCTCAAAGTAAAATACTGGAAATCACATAATGCTTAATGTATTTTGAAAACACAAATGAATAATTGCACAGGCTACTAACAACAGCCTTGAAATTAATTAATATGATACCATATAGAATCAATTGCATAAATGTGCAAACAAAATTATTTCAGCATTTAGATGGTACTGCAAAAATATGCATTGTGAAAATAATATATTGAATTCATTAACTCATAGGCTTTCTAACTGAACAGTTTACCCATTTTTCATTGTTTGAACCCATTAGCCACCATGTATTATTTGAGGTGTGTGGAAATTCCTACAATAGTGTTTACTACATCAAGGCATTGCTGATTTTAATTGATGAAAAACTCTATAATCTTACAGTATGCCACTTGAAGGCAATGTTTAACCCTCTCCCATATTATTTACAAAAGGCGTTTAACTGGTATGAGCCTAACTTCAATCTATCAGATTTACAGAAGGCAATCTTACAAGTGAACAAATGCTTCAATTTATTGATTCAAAAAAATTTATCAACATGAAAGAACACAATTTTTTGGGGGGTGTGATGCTATGAGCTGTGAATTTCTTAGCTGAATAATCTCACAGGTGGTGGAAAATTTATTGAACTTGGGATATTAGTACTCACAGAACATGGGGATTCTACCAGTTGCATAAAAGACTATTACAGATTTGTACATCAAATAAAGACTCTTGGTATATTTGATATTACTAGGAAATGTAAATTTAAGAAAATCATTGTAAGGTATCTACCACAAAATGAAATACAGAGCAAATGATATATTTTTACTACTTTTCTTAAAACATTTATTTGTTTATTTACTGTATAAAGGAAAATGATATTTTTTGAATACATTAACATTTGAGCATATACTATTAATTCCCAAAAGTGTTTAATTTATACAATGGACTATATGGAAAATGTTATTGCTCTATTTTTGAAATTTATAATGATTCATGTTTTTGATAATTGTTTGCTACATGTAGAAAGAATGGAAAAAACATATATGAAACAGTGTTTTATTCTTTTCAAAAAAGATAATTATTTAGAAAATTGTAATACAATATGCCTTATTTTGCCTTGCATAAATACTAAATCATGATAATCATAAAATAGTTTTTTGTTTACCAAGTGTTTGTAATTTTTGTAAATTACATCTCAATAGCATTTGGGTAGAAAATAGTGAAGTCCATTCTCAAGTTTAACTTTTAATACACTTCCAAATTTTGCTTTATCTGTACCATACACATGCTTGAAACAAAAGACAAAGGAATAATGGAGAGAGTTACTAACAATAGCATGGGAATTAATTAATACAATGTCATATAGAATTGGGTTGCATGAATACCTTTGCTTTTAGCTTGGACATAATAATCAAAGTAACAAACAGGTGAATTTAAAGAAAATTAATTGTTTCACTTTAAAGATGGCAAAGAATTCTTGAAAAAAGGAATAGGAGTTAATTGTGAAAACACTTGAAAAATATCAAATGAAAAAATCAATAAAGTTACTAGCAATAATCTGTAAATGAATTAATTCAATAGAATGAGTTTGTTAATAAATTTGGCATTACCATGCACACAGTATTTTGAACAATACATCAAACATATTTAACAATAGAAGCAGTGGTAGGCTTTTAATATTACAAAATAATTCAATTTCAGGTTACATGGACTTGAGCATTAAGTGATATGATGATACTCATATTAACATGAAATTAAATTAACAAATAATGATTAAATGATTTCAAGAAACATTTATTGTTACATAAAGGCACTAAAAGGTTTTCGAACAATATGAAATATAAATTACAACAGAAATCTGGAAAAGAACTAGTATACATAATTAATTTGTCCAAAATGTGTAAATAAAATTTTTGAAGTATTACACAATACTTGAAAAATGCACTATGGAATAAAATGTTGAGAGGATTGGATATTTACAATCTCAATGACACTAAACTAACAAGTAGCAATCAAATGATTTCATCAAACAATAATTATTATTAAACTTTAAGAACATTTACAGAAAACACATTCTTGAAGGAGCAGTGATGTTTAAGACTTTTGGAAAAACTATGAAAGAAAAAGGCTTTTATGACATTTAAGGATGGGTGTTTATGAATTTACATTTTTGGAAATATTGTAAGAACACATTGAAATAACAAATATTAATCACTCTATAATTTAAAGATTCAAAATTCTAGTACCAGTTTAATATTTAAACAGAAAAAGATGTAGAATATTTTACAATCACTTGCAAATATTCATCATGTAATTGATTAAATTTATAATCATTCTATAAAATATAGCATAAAACAAAAATTACTACACCCATTTCTCAGATAAATAAATTATAGAAGAAAATGACATTTGCTATAACAACATCTAGCAAACAGATTGAATTAGAACTACATCAATGTAATTGTAATAATGGGCTTTATTTTATTAAATACTAAAACATTTTATATTAAAAAGCATTCTTAATGTTTTCCAAATGTGAAATATCATTATGAGGAGTGATATACATGTATAATTATAAAAAGAATGCATTAATAATCACTTATTGTAGTTAAAAAGCAAATTTCAATAGTGAATAATTTGAGTGAATAAAAGAACAAAGGAATGAATGTCAGCCAATCATACAGCCTTATAAAATATGTTTCACATTTAAGTAAAGAATGTGAGATGAATGATATGGGCCTGTGTTAAAAAGACTTTTCATTTAAAAGATCAATTTGTGACTAACCAACTCTATGATTTTGAAACTAGTTAAACATCAGACCAAATTGGGATAAAAAATTTCAAATGCATCTCCACAAAGAATAATGGGTACATTATATACTTTTTCCCTATTTTGTTTTCATTGGATATGTATATTATAGTATTTCATGGTTATAACTAAGCATGTTTTTACATTTCTGCTTTAAAACAAATTTATGTTATGGGATTTTATACATCTTGTTTTTCATTGTTTATATTAAATGATGTTTATCAAAATTCTTAGCAACTTGTCTTCTAATTACCATGCACCTGTATTTTTTGCATGTGAATAATCTATTAACTCTTTTTGTTTACCAATTTTCAAACATATACACATTTAGAAAGACTAATTCAACATGGAAGCACAAGTAATTTTGGATGGATGAATTAATGCATTACTATTATGAATACATCAGCTTACTTTAATGACATTTGTTTCTCAAAATTCTTAGTGACCTGTCTTCCAATTACAATGTGCCTGCAATTTTGTGTGCAAATAATGCACTATTAACTAATATTGTTTACCAAATTACAAACATTTTACACATTTAGAATGGTTAATTCAACATGGAAGCACAAGTAATTTGGAAAAATGAATTAATGCATTACTATTATGGATACTATCAGCTTACAATGTAGTGAATAATCTGGATAACAAGTTTGGGCATTGTGATTTCCCATGTCAACTACAAGAACAAATGGTGACACCTCTGTGAAAATTTGCTAGATGTGGTGAAGCTCTGAACATTAACTCAATATGCATGAAAACAGCTCATATACAATGCATTTTATTTTATATCTGTGTAATGCTTAGCATGGCCAATATTTATTTTGATATTTGTGGAAACAAACTTGCTTTTTATCATGATATCAGACATTTCAATTTTTTATTGATTTATCAATGATGTATTTCATGTTTGTTATTTAGTTTGGCGGATATTTCCTATCTTGTTTTTGAAAATGTAATTCTATTTCCTGCAACTATAGTGTTTAAGATTAGCAAAATATTTCTCTGTTTTGTATTTGGATATTACCAGAAAACGAGTTTCACTTTGATCAATTATTTTCCTTGTTGCATGATTAAGCTTTGTTACAACAAACATGTCTTAAGAACTTCATCACATGGAGTCATTGTGTAATTTACACTTTTACATTTAGTACAATTTATACACAATTGATGAATATATAGTTATAATTTCCCCCCTTCACATACTATATCTTTGATTAATATTAATGCATGTTGAAATATACATCTATACAAAATATAAAATGTTATACCTTAGTTTTGGCTTTTGCATCTATGAATTATCTTAGTTAATACAATGTTGCATAATTAAAAATATTGTTACAATGAACATGTCATAAGTATATTAACAGAAGCAAATATGTCAGTTTGCCTAAAAAATAAAAACTTCATCAAAAAATTAATTTTAACTATGTCAAAAACATTTCTTGTCATCAATTATATCACTTTGCCTCAATCCTAGAAAACAAAAATAATAACTTTGTCAAAAAATTAATTTGCTGAATTTAACTTTGTCAAAAATATTTTGTCACTTGATGGAGTCTAATACAATTACTTCATTTCTACATGGCAAATAGTCACATGTAGGGTGTTCCATTGGCACATGGTCTCCCTGTTGTTAACTACTATCATTACCAGTGTGTGTTGGGATTCTTCATTGTCTATTGAGAGTGTTTCTTTTTTGAAATGTGCAATTTCATTTGCTGCTGTCACAATTATTTTCTCCAGTGGTGCATTCTGCTTTGGAAAGTGTAGCTTATTTGTGAGTAGACAGTCTGTACATTTATTGATAGCATCCTCCACCACTCTGCATATTCCAATTGTTATGAACTTTGTATTAAACATTATTTCCATTTTTTCATTCCCATGTGGTCTTTTTTATGTACTTTCCTCACAAGATCTCTCTTGTAATACTTTGGTAATGCTGTCCTCCAGTTCTAGCCCTCCATATATACTAGTCCTCTGGCATTAACCTTCCATTTATATCTTCTAAAATAGGAGTTGGCTTCCTTTCTGATGAGTTTCTGGGTTGGTCATCTTCTGTTTTATTTCTTGTTATCCTGATGTTGTTTTTGTATGATCTTGTCTTCTGTTATTAGTAATATTGGATGGCATTTCCTGTCTATGTTAATCTCTGGTAAGTCCTTGTACTCATTTTGTGGTAAGAATTCAAATTTAATCTTTCTGCCATCTTCTTTCAGAGTGTCTCTTTGATACTCTGGTAGTGATGTCCAAAAATCAGCATTTACATGTAAAGTACTTTTTCAATGTTATATCATGAATTTGTACTCACTCAAGAACTCTATCCAGCATGACACCATCTATGATTTATTGTTTGTGAATTTTTCAAGCAGGATGGTCCTATATTATCAGTGCACACCCTGAACTCTTTTCTGATAAGGAAATGCCTGAACTTCTTAATGCTTTTTATTAGCCCTAGCATTTTGAGCTTTGATAAACCATAGTTCTTCTCTAGATCTCTCAACTTTCTGCTTAACCATTGGCTGGTTACTCTCTTCTGTTCTTCACCTGTGCCAGGTAGGCTGCTATTGCCACTTTATTGTAATCACAGTCCAATATGAATGGTTGGGAGTAGTCCAGGGTATTAAGTGACAATTTCTCCACAAGTCTTGTTATGAACATTCTGTAGAAGTTAAAAAACCACATGATTCTCTGCAAGTCTTTTTGAGTTGCCAGTTTATTTATATCCTTTATCATTTCTCTCACATCTTCTTTCATTGTTATTACCCTCTGTTCAATCTCCCTTCCAAAGAATATAATCTTAGTTTTTAGTATCTCACATTTGTTCCTGTTGACACTTAGTCCAGTGTTTTGTAGAATTGTTAATGTCTTGTTGAGTTTCTCAAGATGCTCCTAAATCATTTTGCTGGCTACTAGGATGTCATCAATGTAAGCTGATACTCTGTTGTTTATTTTGTGACCTCCATTCTTAAGGACTTTGGTGACATAACACTGGAATGTCACTGGGGCATTACACAGACTAAAGGCCATATATACCCATATATATAATCTGTATGGTGTAATGAACACAGTTTTCTCTATGTTGCACAGTTCCATTGGCCCTGCCAGTATGCCTTGCAGAGATCATTGGGAGTGAAATATTTATTCTGTGTTGCATCATATATTATATCTTCAATCCATGATAGTGGATATGCACCCTTCTTCCCCTGTTTGACAAAAAACTGTGGGTGCTGCATATGGACTTTCACTTGGCCATATGATGCCATAGCTAAGCAATTCCTGCAATATTTGGTTTTATTCTTTCTTTATATGTTCTGGCACTCTCCATACTTGAAATTGTACAGGTTTGTTTGTAGTTGTGATGATCTTGTGGGTTTCTCCATAAGCTTTCCCATGCTTATTTTGCTGAAATTAAATATCCACACATGCTTCCTAAGGAAGTTCCTAAACTGATCTCTTTGTGCCTCTGTCAATAATTGATATTCCTTGTCTTCTATTGTGGGTATTTTTTCTTGTTGGTTTTCTTCCTTAAACATCTTCACATCTATGCTTTTCATTGAATTTCTCCTTTCCACTCTTATCACTGTTGCAAATATCATGATCTTCTCCTGCTTGAGGCTTAGAATTCTGTGTTCTTACAGTTCAGGATCAGTATACTGCATATTCCATTGTTTACAACAGACAGACTTGCAGGTATTACCCCTTTTTGTATTTATTCTGATTTCCTCATTAAACATGATATCATTTGCATCAGTGTCCTTTGCTTCTATTTCATGATATTTCTACTGGCTTAGGAGCAGTTGCACATTCCCTTTCACTTTGAAACAGATGGCTCTTTTGGATTCAATTGTTGATAGCACTTCTTCTTGAGCTGTAATAGTCTGTTTTTGGAAATCAATTATACAGTTGCAATTTTTTAAATAATTGCTTCCCAGTATCACTTCACATGGTAAGGTATTCCTCTGCATGTTAATCACTGTTAGGTTATGTGTAAGGACCATATCAGCAATTATTAGACTTACTTCTTCCAGACTACCTTTGGCATTCATACAATCTCCTGGGGCATAAAATTTATCTGTGTTTTGCTGATTCCATTGATTCTTTCAGGTACCCCAGTTTACTTGTGCACTCATCTGTGATTACTGATATTGCAGCACCTGTATCAACCAAGACCTTTAGTACTGCTCTGTTTATTGTAACGGGATAATATTGGCTTCCAACAGGTTTGTCAGTACCAAGACAGGTGCTTGGTTTATCAGAGGCAGCACTCTCTTTAGTTTGATGAATGTTCTCTGTCTGTGCTGGCTTCTGTATAATCCTGTATTTCTTCTAAATCAGTTAGATTGTCCTTGTCATAGAAGGCCTCTTCACCATAACTTATGTTAATTTGCTTTCAATAGTCCTTCTTTACATGACCTTTCAATCCAAACTTGTGACAACTTTTCACAGAACTTTCACTCTGCCATCTCTAGCTTTTATTTTTAATATTCCCAGTGTTGTCTTTTTTTTCTGTTTTTCCTGTTTTAGTATAATGACGTTTGGTAATACTTTTGGCTTTCTTGATGTTGCTCTTTTCATGATAGCATTATTATTTTCCAATATGATTCTTAATTATATTGCCTTGCATATTAGAGTTTCTAATGGATCTGCTGCATCATCGTTTAGCTCAAATGTGGTAAAAGAGATTGCATTTGTTGTATGCTTTCCCTCAAGCTTAGTTTCAGCATACATTCCACCCACTGCATATATGCATGTAAGTAATCAAATCCACTGCAGCAATATCAATTTGTATTGACTCTCAACTGCATAGTATGACTTGAAGTTTCCAATCAAAAGTTCATAGTTGCTCTTGGTGGAGCTGTCCATCATTAAATAGTGTTGGTATGCAGTGCCATTCAGATAAAGGGGGAATCTCACAACTGCTGTCTCTTGACTCACTCTCTGCTCCTGCATGCTCAGCTCAAATATTGAAAACCATTCATTGAAGTTTGGTGTGAACAAATTAATTTTTCCTGTGAATTTCATTAATGTTGCTCTGCATGATGCCATGCTGCACTGCCTCATTCAACTTAAAATTGATTCTGTGAACCGCATCTTCTCTACTGTTTTGTTTCTGGTTGCAGTTTTTTACCAATAATTGAACTTAGCCTATCTACTAGATGCATCTCCATTTCTTACATTTTGAGTTGATCATAGCTGTATTTTGGTTTTCATATGTGTGCCTTTTCCAGGTTGGTTTCTGTCCATTGTTGTGACTACTGGCTTATCTTTGCATTGAGGACTGTTCATTCTCTTGTCTTGCTGCTATTCCTGTCATTGTTCTTCAAACCTTATTAGTCAGATCTTGTTTCAAGTAACTCATTTTCTTCAGCTAGCATCTCTGTTTTTTGTTGGAGTTGTTGAATTGCATCTATCAATTTTTTCAACCAGATTTCAGTGCTTTCTGTTTGTTGTCTCATTCATACCATTCAGATGTTTCCCTTATTTTGGCTTTGATTTCTGTTATTTTGCTCTTTTATGCATTTGATTTGTATGCATACTATTTCTTCATGTTCTGTGATGCTTTCCTGCATTTCAAGTTGTAAATGGGATTTTATCAATTCATGTTCACTCTTGAATTGTTTTTTCAACAGTGTAATTTCTATATTCAACCTCTTCTCAGTATCTCAGAGTTCTCAGATGTTGATTGATGTCAGTGACACAGTCAGTGACTGTTGGGGTAGTTGAGATGTGAAGGTTATTTCCTTTTAGTGACTGCACTAGTGGTTTTGGGGTTGACAGCTCTGTGGATGCTCCATCATTGCATCTAGCCAGTACTGAAATTGGGTGCTTCCTGGGTTGGTTTTGTGATATGGGGTTTTCCCTTTTGATTCCTCAAATTCTTGCTGCAAGTATTTACCATAATATCTCATACAACTAGAGAATCTTTATGTTTACTCTCTGTTACCCTATCTGATTTCTTTCTGTTATGTGATTATGGAAATGCCTTTACATTTTCATTTTGTTTGACTAGAGAGTCTTTCCATTTATGCTCTGTCATTACTGATTCTCTTGAAGAGTGTCTGCTTTCTAGTTTCTCCTGTAATTTGGTAATTTGTCTTTCCTTTGTTAATTGTGAGCATGTCATTGTCACCAAGCAAAATCATGTACTATCAATTTTTGTTTCATAATTTAGCATGAGTGACTATACTTGACAATATTCATTTCAACGTTCCTCATTCATCAGCAAGGCTGCTTCCTAAACCATTATTCCTCTATTGTAAATAACTGAATATATCTTTAATACAAACTCGAACTGTATATATGCATGATTAATCACAAGGTGTTTAGGTAATGCATTTCTGCATGAAGATGTTTCTGAATCAAACAGCACTAGGCCAATGCTGAGCAGGTGATAACAGACAAACTGAATTGCAATGTTATTGTCTGTGCCACCTTGCAGTTTATTAATAAACACACTATACATGACTTGTCTTCTCATCTCGATTATTATACAGGAAAATAAAGCATTTTTGTATTTACTACCATGTGAGCAAAAGCTTTCAATGTTTCAAGTAAACCATTTTAATCAAATTTAAGTTAACCACTTTTTCTCCTCTCATCATCAGTGATACAAGCATCTTTAATTCAACTGTAGCAAACTCTTTAAAAAATTATCAAAATAACCAATTGCTGATAAATTAATCTTTTGAATAATAATTGTATAATTAAATAATGAATCATCATGTTGTAGAAGGAATGTCATCTTTGATGTTATTATGCACCATTCAGTTATTTACTGGTGAAGTCACCACTACATTTGCCAAGACAGAATTTAGCTAATTATGAACATTCTCCAATAACTAATGTAATTAAGAAAAGAGAACTAAACTCCACTAAAAGTTTATTGATAATGAATTTTTTTCTACATGGTTATCTGCAATAATTATTGACAGGCTTACTAAAATCACTAGAATTACTTATAGGTCTTACTTGTTAATATTTCCTTTGATCAGATGATCAATGTAATTTAAAAAAATCAAGTGAATAACTTTCAGCCGAACTTTTTTCGATAATCTTCTATGACCTGTTTGTTTTTATAATGATAATTTATAAAACTTTACAAATAAAATCATTGAATAAAATTGAAATAAAATTCACTATTTTACGCCTTAATTTTCTCAGTACATTTTCAACATGAGGAATTAAACTTAGAGCTTTATTAATATCCTGATTTACAATATGAAGTAGTGTGACAAGGGGCCTACACAACAAGATACTTGTCTTAGACAAATTAATGCTGGAACAAAATCCGCCTGCTGAATCTGAAATAGACATGGTTTGTGCTGAAGTATTGGCAAAGATGGGGTGAAATTAAAAATGAACTGAATAAAACACAACAGTGCATGCAAGTCAACGTAAATGCATTTAATGGTATATAAGTTATAAACAATTATATCAGGTATTGCTTTTGGCAGCTAAGCAGAAGAACAAGAGAACATGAAGCTAATTCATCAATTTAAAAACATCTTAATTACTGTAGACTAAGTTATAATGTAAAAATTTTAAAAAATACAGAAGCATAATATCTTAAAATCATTGAAAGTATTATAATTAGATCATTTCAACCAAGTCTAAATACCAAAGAAGATTACATACACAAACTGTTACCACCAATAATTAAGATTAAGTAAAATAAAATATTATAAAATCAAGTAAATTTAGAGGGAATAATTTTGCAACTGACGATGATGTATTATCAAATTATAAATTTTGAATGTTTTTATTAAATTTATAAACAATATGTTGAGAAATAATTTGACATTTTGAAGTGTTACATTAGTATCATATACTCTTCTAAATCAAAATTAGGATCTTTTCTTTTAGTTTGCAGTTTGTATTCAAAATTTTTAACATACCAAATTTTGGAATGCCAAAGTGAGAAAACTTTTTTGACAATTATAAAAATGGGCCGAATTGGCATTAATGTAAATGGCCTGTGCCTAAATTTGCCTATGCAAGTCCGACTTCGGCTTAAAATTTCAGGCAATGTTCATATCTTTGCTCAATTGCGAAAAAGAAATTATGGGCATTATCAGCTGTTTCTGCATTTGACAGTCAAAAATTCTAATAAGAGCTTTCACGCTTTCAAAAAAAATCAACGAAAATTGCATTAGAAGAGGTGCCTTATTCTATGAAACGTCCTTCAAAAAATGATTTGAATTTGAATTTAAGGTTCTGAATCATTAGAATTGGCAATGTTATCTTGATATACTTTCATTCTTTTTGGCATTTGGTTAAAAATGATGACTTTTCGAATAGTGTCATAAGTATGATTAAATTTGTACCATGCATCACTTAAAGTATAGCTTAGGCTAAATTAAACTTTCTTTGAATGCATAAAGTTGCACCATCTTATAACACATTGTAATTTCCCTTCAATCCAAATGAATTACCTCACGTGCATGTGCTTTATCTGAGAAACATTAATTTCTATGTACTGTACAAATATATGTTTCTATTAAAAACCAGTGTAAATGAAAAATCTGGATGTAGACGCTAGAATTTTTCAAACTGAAAGAATGATCATTTGTAATGACCAGTTTATATATTGGCTAGGAGGTCTTGTGACACCATCAAATCCACCAGTGGACGTGCTCAATTAGTTATTCCTTGATTATCATTGTATCAAGTTGGCTCTATTTGTCATGTTTTTTAATCTTAAGGCTGATCTGTTTAACTTGAGCAATTGCTATTTAATTCTTGGTTTGAAAGTGTATATATTGTCACAATGTAAGCACTATTGACATCAATGAAACTCTACTATGAAAAGAAAGACAATAATCTAATGACTAGGCCAAGTGAATAGTAAAACTGAACTATCACAGCCTTTTATCAATTAAAAAGCACATTGCACTTGCCAACTTTCTGAGCATAGAACAACTCTATATTTTATGTGTTACTGAAACTTGGTTTGACAACGACCTCAGAGGCAAAATTGTTCTAAATAATAAGATAAGATAAGATAAGATATTCTATATTTAGAGACTTTTATTTACAATTTCAGAAACTGATAAATTCTCTAAATAGCGTCAATAATGTACAAAAATAATAAAAAGACATGAAATATATACAAGAAAAGCGTCATTTTAGGTTATGGATATTATAGTCTTGTAGTAGTAGTATAATCAGTATTATAAAATTTGTAGCCTATCCAAGCTTTTCCACAGATGAACTTTTGCTTTAGAATTAATTCCTTAACACGTTTGCAAAAGTATTTTACATTTTTAATACATTTGATCTCTTGGGGAAATTTATTCCATTGCCTTATTGTACTATTTATAAAAGAATTTCGCTTTATACTTGGTCACAGTAAAGCTTTTTTGTTCTTTTGTTGATCTTATTCGAAAATTCTGGGATTTTTATGCAAATATAGGGTGGAAGCAATTTTACAATTTTATAAAATTTAGTGGCAGTATTTATTTGAATTAACTGCTTAAGACTTGGGATTGATTTATAAATATATTTTTTTAAAGCACTAGAACTTCATTTACAAACATTAATGGCCCATTTATATTGAGTTTCAAAGTAGTAAGGTGACAGGGAGACCCCATTATATTGGGACACCCTGAAGTTCTCGTAACACCCCATTACTATTTGCCACATGGAAATGAAGTGATCTATTGGACGCCATCTAGTGACGAAATGTTTTGACAATATTAAATTGAGCATAATAATTTTTTGACGAAAATTTTATTTTTGATTTCTAGAATTTGGGCAAAGTGATATAATTGATGACAAGAAACGTTTTGACAAAACTAAATTGAGCATAATAATTTTTTGACAAAGTTTTTATTTTTGTTTTCTATGATTTGGGTGAAGTGATATAATTGATGACAAGAAATATTTTGACAAAACTAAATTGAGCTAATTAATTTTTTGCCAAAGTTTTTAATTTTGTTTTCTAGGATTTGGGCAAAGTGATATAATTGATGACAAGAAATGTTTTGACAAAACTAAATTGAGCAAATTAATTTTTTAATGAAATTTTTATTTTTTAGGTACACTGACATACTTGCTTCAGACAATATAGTTATGACATGTTCATTGTAACAATGTTTAAACATGGAACACCATGTTTCAAGGAAAACAATTAATAGATCCAAAACCCAAATATTTCAAACAAAAATGATGTGTTATTTGAATTAGAGCATGTTTCCAAGCATGTTAATATTAATCAAAACAAATATGCAAGAGGTGGTAAACAACAATTTAGTTAGCAATTGTGTATAAATTGTAAAAGTGTACATTGCACAATGACTCTGAGTGAGGAAGTTTAACATTGCACAATCTTCAAGTTTCCATTTTCATTCTAAAATATGATGGCACTTCCACATTCACCCAGGAGGTGGCCATCAGAAATGCGTTAAGCCATTTATTTAATGTGGCTGGCTTTCCCCAGGAGGCCTATTGTCACCATGGACCTAAACACATAGTAAGTTAGTAATAAAACAAAAATTATGCCTGGTAATCACAAGTGTACATTGAGGGATTGTAAGCAGAGGGGGTGCAATGTTCAGATGATCTTTTTCAATTTCCTCCCAAATTGAGGTCTTCAGAGCTAATAGCTAAATAGAGTAAAAGTGTAATATAATGAAATAAATACATATACCTTTTGGAGGCAGCAGAATTTAAAACAATCACCTGCAAGACATAAACAAGAAATGAGTTCAATTTAAATAATCACTCTTTAAATATAGAGATTAAAAGAATACTTGTTCAGAAATAAACTTGAAGGCACAAGACAAATTTATTTACAAAGNGTTTATCTAAAACAAATACAAGTAAAAGTTTATAGGAAAAAGTATATACAAGTCTACATTCTTTTTTCTGCTATTCACCAAGCATAAGTCTCTTTGATAGAGGTCCAGGACCAATATTGGAAGGAGGTCTTTTTAACTGAAGAGAGTGGAAGCCAACTTCACTATACACAGTAGGTGTAATATCTAAAAACATGCATGAATACATAATACTATAATGAATAAGCCTACCNGAGGTTTTTATTTTTTAGGTACACTGACATATTTGCTTCTGTTAATATAGTTATGACATGTTCATTGTAACAATTTTTTTAATTATGCCACACTCTGTATTAAGGAAAATAATTCATAGATATAAAACCCAACACTTGGGTATAACATTTTATATTTTGTATAGACGTATATTTCAACATACATTATTAATCAAAGATATAGTATGCAAAGGACGGAATATAGATCTATATTCATCAATTGTGTATAATTTGTGCTAAATGTAAAAGCATGCATTACACAATGGCTCTGAGTGATGAAGTTTAGCATTGTGCAATATTCAACCTGTAAAATAACAAATGTTTGAATCAGAGAGGTAAGAATACTCATTAAAATCATGTCTTATTTCGGTAATAATGCAAAATAATTTTTCATAAAAAATCAAAAACTACTTTATGCAAAAAACTCGCAATTTCTCATATTTAATAAACGTATGTGGTAAAACCCACATACGTGTTTAAGACAAGACAAAAATGTAATTTATTCTACACTTTACTTACAATGACCATATATATCATACTTTTAAATTTGTCTATTGTGTTAGTTTATCATCATTGTTAAGATGGCAATGCTTTAAGAAACAAACGCAATGTGTATTTACACATTTCACATGGTCACATCTAAATTAATGGTTAATAAACAAGTTGTTATTAAAAACGAGATGACATTTACAATAAAAAACACATGACAATTACTCATTTAAACAAATTCAATTAAAAATTAACAA
>CABFPE010000324.1:126269-141119 GCA_900660155.1 Hofstenia miamia | reverse complement strand
CACATTGTTAGCATCGTGATCTAAAAATTTAACATAAGTAACAGATAGTTAAAACATATTCAAAAGTAATGGCCTGAATTATTGTAGCATTATTTATAGCGTATTTTTAGGCGATTTGAAAATTAAAAAATTCAAGTCATTCATAAAAAAACATGAATTGAGTACAAAATTTTAACGTACTATCCATAAATGCATATTGAAATTTACATGTATGTTAAGAATATACAACTAAAAATTCTTACTCATTGTGCCATGAGACATAGCTATATTAACAGCAGATGGGACCGAAGTACTTCTTGATAAGGCAGATGGTCGCAAACTGTTCGCCATGAATGACTGATTAATACCCTGGCTGTTGGGCGATGGTTGAGCGACTGACATTCTATTGGCGTTGGGGGCGATGGTGTTAGAAAGTAATTGATGTATAGAATGATTGGATGTGTTATTAGGCACCAAATTTGGTTGATTGTACATATGCATGTACCCAACATTATGATACGGTTGCATTTGATAAGGTCTTGAAAACCTTGGTTGCTTCATATGATGCTCCCCTAACATTGTTGGAGACGAGTCCTTAATATAACGCATAGGAACAGTTTGTGGTTGGACAAAACGTTGATTTTGAGGAGGCATTGTTTCAATTGGCTGCATTTGTAATACAGAATTATCACACTGTGGTGAATACATTTTCGGCCTAGACATTGCCGCTTCCAACTGTTGTAATCCACTGGGATAAGGGCTTGGACATGATACAGAGCTTTTGCATTTAAACATTTGATGTAAAGCATCTGAATTAATTTGATCTAAACAGTCACATTAACCTAGTAAAACCACGTTTATTTAAACAAACATGCAGACAACATTAAAATGAACGCTTATTTAATGAAAATCGTAAGTGAATAATGCTAAAACATGTACAAGTTCTTGCATAAAAGTTTAGAAGGATAATTTTTACAAGGGGTCATTTCTAGAAACCATGCATCTACACTAAAATAGATTCCTTGTTAAACCAATTGAAAATGTTTTCTTACATAAAATATGGATACCAGGGCTGGCAAAAAGCAGTTTTTATAGAAAAATAATGCCTTAAAGCAATTCACTAAAAAGAGCATGGCTTAATTTAAAATTGTGCATTTTTCAAAAAATACGTGAAAATTACAGAATCTCAAAACAGAGTTATCAAAGAATTGCTAAAATATGGTCTATTGTTAGACTTAATAATTCAGTTGTTATTCTCATATAGAATTTGAAGGAAAAAGTCAAGGTTTGTATCTTTTCAGGCATTCCAGTATTATGTAAACTTGAAATGAACCATTGATGGGATTGATCTTGCTAAAATTGCTTCTTGCAGCGGAATTTTACCAACATGCAAATCTATTTTTCGCCTTCTTGTCATTGTAGAAGTACTTAGAGCGGCCAATTTGGGCTCAATTTTCATGGTTACATTTGTACATCACACTTTTCTCAGAAAAGAGCAAATATAAGAAGCATGAAAAAAAGCATTGATAAAACATAGCTGTAATAAAATAGATTTTTCAACTAGCTTTATAAATACAGAAAGTGATGAAAATAATGCGATAATTACATAGTTCGACACTAAATTGTCAATGCACATTTAGGATACAAAACTATAAATTGTTATGATATTTTAAAAAACATACATTCAATATTGTAGCTTGTAAAATTTAGTGAACAGTTTTATTAAAAAATCTGGACAAAAGACTACTTACACATTGATTTATGAAAAATAAAACAAAGTAAATGTATCGCAGAAATGGAAAAATTCCATTGAAAATCAACAATATTTGCTAAAATATGCATTCAACAGCAAATAAAAAATTTAATAAAAAACTCAGTAATAGACAATAACTACGGAAGAACACATTAAATCACGGTCAACAAGAAAGAAAGCCACCCATATTAATAAAAAATGTCTTGGAAAAATTTGTATGCAGTGAATAACCAATACAAAACACCATACTAGTAATAAAAATATTTTGACAACGAATTTGTTGATTTAGTAAATTACTGAAAAATGATGTTCTGGGTTTAACTTTGTTAATGATTCTTTGTTACTTCGAAACAATATGAAAATAATGAGTTTGAAATCAAAATGGGACAACATGCGAATTGAATGTTCTAAAAATTTTATAAAACGCAAACATGAAATGCAAAACACAGTGGGAAAACAGAGTTCCTTACCAGCGCACTTTAAATCTGAAAAGAAGTAATAGATAACATGCACATACTAAATAATAGTAGATCATATAACAATCATACAGAGTATGTATAAAACGGAGACCGATGCTAGAAAACACACTGGTTGTACTAGGAACTTAAGCATGGAAAATGAATTTGAGAATAGAATGTTATATTTATAATCCTATCTGCTTTTTCTATTAAATTGAATCGAAATTCACTATTAGCAATTCATATTAACTGTCAGCCGATTTAGAAAAAACGTGAAAACGCATTGTAAAGTGTCATCAATACAGAAAACTTTTGTAGTAGCTAAAATGCTAAACATGCATTGTGTAGAAATTATGCAATTTTGCTGTAGAGAGAAACGAAAAGATTGTTAGAAAGCGACATTTTGAATTTATATATTTAAATTTTTTTAATTTACAAAGCTAACTTTATAACCTAGGAAAAATAATATCGTAAAAACGTAGACAAGCAAATAAAAAACATGCACCAGTTAGATTAATGCTAGTTTTTAACTAAAAAAGCTAAAAAGCAAATATTAAATATTTCTATCAAAATCATGATATCGAGAATAGAATATATTTGTTAAGATAGGGTACCAAATTATTCAGATGAAATTAAAATTAAGTAGAAGCATAAACAATAGAATCGTAACACAATGGAGAAAACTAAATGACGGCCTGTGGTTCAATAATGTGGTTCAATGAAATATTTCGAGTGTCACCACAATGTATTAAGAATAATGCTACGCATCTTCAAAGAAATTATTTAAATATAAATATCCTACTGAACTAGCTGAATATACAAATACTACTGGTGATTCTAAAGACATTTTTGCAACTGAATTTAGCCATACCGTGAGCATGCTTACATTTTGGCAAACAAAAGGAGAGACATGGTAGAATGCTCCCGTCAGCTTTTCAAAAAGGTTAAAACCTAAGGTACTGCATTGCATTTCCCCTTCAGAGAATATTGTGTACGCTCCTGGGTCAGAATCGGTTTTTTTGGAAACTAATGAAAGAAAAATAATATTATTTATACTTTACTGTTCATCACACTAAATAAACTGTAGGTTTCAATGATTAAATATATTCTGAAGAAATATCAAATTACATATTTTATACAAATGCGTTGTTATAAAAAACGAGTGCAATCATCAAAAGCAAGACTTCTTCCAAAAATAAAATTCATTTCTCAAAACTGCTCTACACATTTCAGAACTTGTTTACACCAACGAACAATACCTTAATGTAGAATTTATAGTGATACTCAGCGGTAGTAATACGAAGAAATATTTAAATACGGAAAGATATAATAAACGCTCTGAAATGTAATAATTGTGTGTTTGTTTACATAGTAAATTTGAACAAAACGAATACAAATGTCAATTCAATAACATTCATATAATATAAGACTAATACAAAAATTACCCTGAATGAGAAAAATCTAAAATTAAAAGGAACAAGTCAAGGTAATTTTTTGAAATATAATGAGAGAGGATAAAACTAAATTTAAGTTTTAACTTTTTGTCTTACTGACATATTGTAATATCGTGCATAGCTTAGCATTTCTCAGTGAAGCATAATCAATACAAAAGGAACTTAATCATAGCAAATAAGAAATGGCTATAGAATAGTGCATATAGTGTTGCATTATAGAAAATAATATGAAATCTTTTCATTGCATTTTTTTAGAAAAAAATCTAAAAATTCGCTCGACTATACAAAATATCACTGAGGATTGAATTGCAAACGCTAAGACTCCAAATAGATGCATTTGTACCCAAACAGTCTCATAACTCCAAAACAATTTCTGAACAATAAAATCAAAATCTAAAAAATCAGCAAATGATAGAAGACGAAAAAAAGATAACACAATGAAGGCGAAGCTATTAAATACTTGAAAAAAACTCCCTTTAACAGAAAAGAAAATATCAATGTTATAATCGCTACTTAAAAACAAAACTCTCATACAATTCATCAAAAAAATTTTCGGAATATATTTGAAAGAATCTTCATTTAAGTCTGAAATTGCCATATAGATTTTCCATATGAAATTATTTTTTCTTAAATTGGGTAATGAATTTACTCTAAATTAGTAGCAATCTTCACTCGCATAACAAAACAATGTGAACAACGTGTGCAAAACATGATTTTTTAATGACAAAATTTTTTCAAGAATACGATGAGGCTTTCGTAAAATTCGGAAGTTGCAAAAATAGCTTTCTCGTAGGCAAAAAATTATTGCAATATGTAACTATAAGATACGTTTTGAAAAAATGTATCTATTAACTATCATTTCAAGAATTGATAAAAATAAAAGATACATAATTTATGACAAACACGCAATTGGTTACTCACTGCAGCTGAAAATACAAGTTTCAATATGCTTAGTAATATGCTGAAATTTCAACTAATACAAAATTTGAACAAAGCATCAGAGTTTAGGGAAGATGCTTTTAAAGAATGAAACATTCAATATTTAAAAAGACCTATTACCACTCAGTGAAACATATAAAGCATTTGTGATTACAACGCTTCATCAACGAGGAACGCAAATTTCAGGATAATGGTTTTCTATATATAAATCTGTAATAAAGAAATTAAATCAGATTAAATAAAACAATTCTAACCTAAAGTATTTGCTTAAACCAAAAGCCATCATAATTATAATGTTAATAAAAATTTTCATTTCATTTGGTATTATCTGAAAATTGCCGTTTTTGAAGAACTTTTCAAGTACTTTAGGCACAGCAACACTCTTGCAGTACAAATTTTCAACGCTATACCCGAGTAAGTTTATCAACAGATTTCCAAATTTAATAATAGGATTGGAAAAAATACTTTGAAAATGTTGAAAAAGTGGATTCCATAGCATTTCAAGTCAAAAGAAGAATTGGCTTATTGAAAGTAATGTTTGAGTTTCCTTAGTAAAAACTAATAATTACTTTTTTCTATTTAACTGTTCACGATTAAGACAAGTAAAAAAATATACCTGGAATATTGAGCGCACTTTGATTAGGTGGCAATTCCAAAACTTGATTGGAATATATAGTATTTGAAGACATACTGCTGCAGTTGTTCTGTTGTGGAAATCCATTTTGATTGCAGACTCCTCCATTGAAATACATCTCAGCAAAACTAGGATCATGATCTGTTGCCTGTGCGTGTGGACCAGATCGGACATAGTTAGGTGACACTATTTGATTAGCCATTGGAGACTAAACAGGTTATTTCAAATAAAGTTCCTGAACAATTATATATATATATATATATATATTAGATTTTCCCCAATCGTACCGTTCAAATAGATTCATTTATTGTTTGGGTATTGGGTTGAATTTTAGTTTAGGCTTAATTTCTGATAGTGAGATTCAAATATGCAAAAGAGTCTTACATTTAATGCTAATTTAAATATATATTTTAACGTGGAAAGATCTTATTTTTGATTCGACATTAAAGTATATCAAATGTCGTTGAAATGCAATTACCATGTCTTGAAAAGCTTGTTGCTGATAATAGACAAATACATCAGTAATTTGCTGATCAAGAATGATATATTTGTCATTATTTCTAAATTTAATTGAAAATGATTTTTTGTCAGAAAAACGCTAGAGATTATAGCTGAAGTAAGACTGAATTTCAATTTAGCGGATATTTCTAAAAATTATTAACACTACGTGTGAATATGCGAACATTGCAATTCACTCTATAGAGAATGTATTTGACTGCAAAGGCATGAACGAAAAAAATTTATTTTCAAATACATTTAGAATTGATTAGAACTATTCAAAAAACTATCAGGAAACCCAATTAACTAGAATTGATTAGAACTATTCAAAAAACTATCAGGAAACCCAATTAACAATAGTATTGTATAAAACATTTAATCAATTTTTTCCTGAGAAATTAATTTTTTTATTTGCGAATTAGAAGTTTAAAAGGTATAGATGATAGTTGACAAATTCTAGAAAATAGCAAATTCTGATGTTTGAATGTAAAAAAATTACCATTGGTACAGACATAGTTTGAGGACTGTATGATACCTTCATGTTTTCCAGCAAATTACGACTATTATTAGTATCCATTTTTTCCTCCTTAGGCGCAATTGAAGGATCAATGTACAAGTCATCCACAGGAATTTGAAAATCTGACAAATCTAAAAATTTAAAGTTTATTTTATGGTGAAGACAAGTTTCGTTACAACATCTAGTTGATAATGTGAAAAAACTTCACTTTGCAATTGTGCGATGCCAGTTATATGACAAACTACTACTATAAATATGCCTTATAATAACTGGACCAGTGTTTCATTTCACTGGCGGGTAATCAAAAGTGACAATGACATTTCTGCTGGAGACAATGATTGTATTTGTGGATGTGTAGAATCGAGCATGCTTCACATCCCAGAAATTTTTCATGTAAATTTGTTCTTGTTACAAGTTAACATTTTAGGAAATATCTAAGCGATTTATTGTCAACTGCAATCTAAAGAATAGACTTATTTGTGAAATATGAAAGGTAAAGACTTAATTAGGAGATATATTTTCAATGAGGAAATGCTTGAATTTCACTCTTTAGAACAGTGATAAATTAAGAGTTTTTGGTGGGGTGTAAGAATACATTAATGTTAAGTTATCTTATTGAAATGAAGATCTTTGTCCTTTATTTTGATTTTACAAATGCATTTGAAAAAACATCCTTATCCATTAACACGTGTTATAGTTCGTTTTTATAAGAGCACGCAGCACATTTACATTTTGATTGCCACAAAAAGACATGAATTTAACTGACAGTTAGAAATAAATTTTACTTCAGTTTTAATTAAGTTTTACATTTATTAATGAATTCGATTTCAGATTTTGTTTTGATCGTTTAAATTTTAGTTAAATAAACTACATACACTACATACAACAAAAATCTGGTAAATCCGATCAGCATAATGCGGTTATGTCATCAATCACAAATTTTTAAAATGCGAAGCATATTTTTTCAAATTAGAATGATATTTCTTAATTGCATGCATCCCGTTTATAAAAGCTTGATTTTATCCACGTCCGCGTTGCAAATGAAGCTAACATAATGCCCTTAAACTTAGAAAATTTATAGTTAATGATTTCTAATTTTTTAACATACATTTGGTGTATTTAGTTCAACATATAAATATTGTTGATAGGAGACCACTGGCAGTTAAAAACAAAGGTCTATGCTTGAAAATACGTTGACCTTTAAAAAATTACGGAATTGTTTCTAAATCCGGATTATGTGAATTACTAAATTAGTTGCTAGGATCAATGATATACTTGATGACATTACTAAATATTTAGCTTAACTTAGGAATTGTTAGAATGCCTTAATCAAAATTGACGTATTCTCTCATACTAATTAATACAATATTGTTACACTATTTCATCAGAGCGTTTAAAAGGCTCCTTATTTATCAAATCCTATCGGTTCGCAAAAATAAACACGAGTAAAATTATGAAGGCAATTGAGTTTAAACGACATAATTGAAATGAATGCTAGTTTTTCACACATTTATACTGGAAACGCATGGCATTTCTGTTCAAAGAAAAACGAATCCGATAATGATATTCAAGAAAATACACAATTTTGGAGAAAAGAAGAATAAGGTCTAGGGTTTGTGAAATTAGCCTGGTCTAGTAGGGTTTTTGCTCAAAAATGTATATATATATATACCGGCAACCCCCCTCCCCCCTTTTTATTCGCAACTTTTTCAGAATATATGTCAGTAATCTTACATTGACTAGAAATTCGCTCAAAAATTTCAGAAACAAGATGAAAAAGCAATTCAGAAAAGCGTGTTAAAAGCTAAATAGTTTAACAAAATAAAACAATTTGTGATTACCTTGTTTAGGGATCGACACAGCAAGTTGATGCTTAGTGGGTGAAAGTGTTTTGGAAGTCTTCTTTTGAAGTGTCATTTGACGAGAATCTAACATTTGCTTAAGCCGAGCATTCGTGTGCGCAGAACGAGGTCCATTAGATTGACTCCGTGAAATGGCGGCAGGCTGTTTGAAAGAATCTGTTGTTTCTGTCTGACAAAATACGGACTCAGTATGTGAAGGTAATGTTACAACTTCGGAAGAATTTCCTTCAGGAGGAAGGCTTATTGACAATGAAGCCGGACTGGTGTCTTCACCCGAGTCAAAATGCAAAGATGGAGTTGACGAAAGACGTTCAAAATTCGTGAAATCAGATGTATTTCGATCACTAGATATACAAATAAAAATACATTACTTCGAAAACAAACGTGTTATAATGTATTTTACACAACTAGCTTACAACAGGGAACGCAAAACCTTAGCAGCCAGAAAGGAGAAAATCAAAATATAAAATAATAACCACTATATATCGTAATAAACATTAAATTTCCAACTAAGATAAATTCAAAATTAAAGTTTAGGTAGGCAGAACAAACTACTACGTACCTACAATTTTGATCGAATCGATCTGATCATAGAAATTTGAAGTTTAAATGAAATTAAAGTTTCAAAACAAGCTTTAAAAGAATATGATTTAATCATACTTGACTCAGCTCTGGTTGTTTTAAATATTACCGGCTATAGATTTGGAAGTTAAACCATATGAATGCAAAGTAGAGATACCCGAGACCCTCTAGTCCGATGGGACTGGAATCTGAGACCACATATTTCAAGAGAATTCGGAACAACGGAGGTTTGTTACTATATTGAAAACAGTTGAGGCCAGATTCTTTAAATAGACTGGGGTTTCCGGCGCGTAATTCCATGAGTGCAACTTATTCGTTTTTGCTAATGTGGATAAGGCAAAGGCAAGTATTATTGGCAATCAATCCAAGAACAAATTTAATCTTAAAACAACTTAGTGGAAAAATTGTCAAAAGTTCAAAATATTTTCCAGATTATTGTTTATTAATACAATAACAATAAGGTGAGATAACTGAAAAGTTCAAATGCTAAAAAAACTATACGATAAGGGTCTTGTAAAATATCTAATAAATATTTTTTATGGCCTATGGTGATGAATTTATGCTATATCTTACTGAATTTGTTAGGCACAGTGGGTCAGAAACAAAATTTAGTAAAAAAAATTGACCATACTCAAAATACAACTTTCTGATCCGATAAAGCGTGAGGAATTCGAATCTGAGTTTAGAAAAACCCTAAAATTCTGTCATTTTAGGCAATTTCGAAAAATTCAAAATTACTGATATTTTGACTAGTGACATATTTGCATAGATATTCCTACATGTAAAGTAGTTGATAAATTCATTATTCTAAAGATTTTCCTGCTATTGAAAACACACTACTAGGGGAATTGAATAGCCTGCTTTATGATTTTTGACATGCTAACAAAACAGAAAAGTTGTTATTAACTAAACCCAACTATTCAATTTGTGGTTTACTATTTCATATATCTACTCTTCAGTGTCATATCTTTCTATTTTAATTTCAAGGTAGCAAACGGAATCAGCATAATGAATGTTTGTAATAAATTACTAAAAGTGATTACTTTCCCTACACACTGCCATTACTAAGGTTGGCTAACACACATATGTGCTCCGCGATTCAGTAGGTGAGGGGAATTTCGAACACAGGGGCTGTTGCTCCGTTAAGTGATCCTAGTTTTAATAGGAAACATTTCCTATTACTACAGTATTAAAATCGTTATAGGTGTAAATATGGTCAATGATACAATAACGAAATTTAAAGGAAAGTAGTAAATGCTAATTTGGACAAGAGAAATATGTAAAACCTGGGCAAGTTAATGAGTATTGTTATTATTTAGAAGTGATAGAATATGATGCAGAGCAGGAGGTCCTAGCTATAAACTTGGAGGAAATTTTATCAAACATCAATTTTATTATACGAGAAATGGTATGTAATACAGGTTAGTGCTCTAAAAACGATCTAAATTGATTAAATCAAAAAGAATGTTAGCTGTCGATGGCATAAAAACTTATAAAACAATAGGTCTGCAAATACACTTTGTGATATTATTAATGAAACGAAGCCTGAAATAATTTAATAAACTTTCACAATATGCCTTGTTTTCGAAATCATGAGGCAAAATATCCACCATTTTGAATTTCTCAAAATTGCATGAAAGAAAAGCATTTTACGATTTTTCTGAACTCATACGAATTCCTCTAGGTTTGCGGTTCAGAAAATGTAGTTTTAGAACGGTCAAATTTTTTGACTAAATTGTTTCTGACCCACCGTGTAAGAGACACGTCAGGAAAATGTAACGCAATGTCACTACGAAATAAATCTTGATCGTCCAGTGAAATCCGAGAAGAAAAATTCTACACATCAGTAAATTATAATTTCCACTGCGAATAAAACTGAAAATATGATTGCAAAGCAAAATAGAAAAACTTACACTGGAGGTTGATCATTTACATCTTGATCTAACATCATTTTCATAAATACATCGGCACTGTCGGAAGTTGAGAACAACTGATCGAACATAGAATCAGATATGTCGAATTTATCAGAAGATGACAATTCTGAATCTACACTATCTGCCATGCTTGATACAACACTAGTAGAACTTTCAGTTTGAGGCTGAATCAGAGAAACGTTAATTGGTGGACTAACAGTAGAATCAGCAGAGATATGCCTAGACTTATCACTGCGTTTTCGTCGCTTTCTAGGATTTTGGCTGCTAGTGATTGCATCATCTTTTTTAACATTGAGTTTACAATCAATATCATTCGTTTCTGGTAATCGTTTTGATAGTAAGGGGGAAGTTTTCTTTTTCTTAATTTCATTGTACTTGTCAAGTAAGTCGTGAACGAAGTTATCTTTTTTACTACAACTATTTAAAAATGGCTTTTCTTCCTCCGGCTCTTCTTTTAATTTAGGCGATAACATACCATTTTCTTCCTTGTTCTTATCTTGCAACCAAAAAACGTCCGAATTAGAAGTGAGCAAATGATTTAGTATAGCGTTTTTACCACTGGAGCTATTCGATAACTCATTTTCACGATTTCCAATCTGAGTAGGCGACTCTGGTTCATTTATTGGTCCTAATTTCTTGTGATCAACAAATGTACAAGTCAAAATTTGCTTTATGAAGGATTTTCGACTTTTAGTCGTGAGTGCATCTGAAATTGGATTTGTGTTGGAGTCTGGCAGAATGCGATCGTGCATACTATTTGCACGTGATAAAAGAGTTTCATGAAGAATTTTTCTCAACTTTTCCTGCCTGAATCTAACCCCATCGGCAAAATTCAGAGCAGCTTTTTCTCGAGATTCAAAATCTTGTCTTACAGAAAATCCACTTGTTCTTCGAATTTTATCAGCAATTAGAACAGGAGTATTATTGGTAGAGTTGGCGAGTGATGAATTTTCAGGGTCTGTAGTGGAAGTGGGGCTTTCCAAAGGACTTACTGTAATTGATTTATTCATCTCAAAGCTGTTAGTTTGAAACCCAGGTGAAGAATCAGAGTATGGATAGGGAGTATCTGTGGTTAGAGAGAGATTTTGATGCTTATTTAGCTGTGAGCTTGTATTGTTAATAGGAGAAGTCGGTCTCTGATCATCATTAGCAAAATCATTGAAAGAAGTAAAAATATTGACATCATGGGTGTAGGGTTTCGGTGGAGTGTCGGGTTTGCCGTAATTTTCTGCGATCTGAAGGCTAGATGCATGTGTGTCCAAGTCCAATATTGAAAGAGGAGGTTGGTTCGAATGAGAATTCATCCTAAAGTAAATACAGATAATTTCTTTATAATTAATAAGATGATGGAAATAATAATAATTTAAATATTATTGTTAATCATAATCAAATTAACATGATCGAAATTGAAAAAATGATAAACTAGAAATGCGAAAATCACAAACACAAAATTTACTTTATATAGCAGAAAAGATTAACTATGGAGGAAGATAGCAATAAATATACTAGAGCTTTTTTAGAAAAATATGTGTATAACTAGAAAAATAAACTATGATTTGTATTTTAAAACATATTTCTTGCTAACGATATTTTAAGAAAAGTCCAATCATCTTTTATATTTGAGATATAAGAGAATATATCAAGGGGGGGTGTTTCTTCAGCACCACTCCCAAACCTCGGCCGAGATTGGTTAAATATTACAGACAAAGTAAAGAAGTTCATACATAAACAATTGTGAAAAGGTCTAAATTGATAATTAGCAGAATATCTGAATGCCTTTTATTTAGAAATTTTAAATCGTGTTAAACTAGAATAAATTCACAAACAAAAACAATATTTTGAAACAAATAAAAAGAGTATTTCAGGAGTAATAATACTACTACTATAATAAAGTCTATTAAGCCATACAGGTAGAATGTGCAAACGTTTTTCACAATTACAAATAATATTAAGAACCTTGCAATGGGGTGACATTTTTGGACCCACAACCCACACTACACCACAAGAAAAGTCTAGAAAGTCTAGTGACATACCACACTACAGGAACAAACATTTGCATCACAAATCCCCGCAAAATTTTTTTTGAAAACATTTCAATACAAGCCATATGTAGACATAATTTTATGCATTTTTATATGTATTAATGTACATAAAATAAAATTATAGAAAATTTTACAGACTTCATCATAGTCATATTCGTAAAACAAATTTTCAGTTTGTGATTGATAATTTTTATAAGTATTGAGGCTAGCCACCAAAACTCTCGCCCCGCAAATCTTTACAAGATAAAATTTCACACCGCGCTCCATCACATGCGATGTGGTGTGGGGATCACCACTCCCACGGCAAGACTGAATATTATTCGTTTTCCTATATTCTTCTAATAGACTGCATTTGATATTCTTCTGACAAATAAATGGTGATTGAATTATATTTTTCCATTTTGTTAATTTCATAAAAATCGAAAAATAAATCATACGTTGAAAACAGCACAGTACAGTAGCAATAATGTAATTGAAAGGTTATTACATGACGCATTAATGTCAAATGGTGAAATACAATAGTGGTAATTGACGAACTACGATAATTTAAACAGCATGTTACATAACTGCATAGTTATAGCAAAATCTTATAAGACACGTCTGATGGTGTACGACAATAATGTAAAGGACCCACTAAGAACGTCAATATAAAAACTAATTCAAGGAATATCTAGAGGAAGTGATATTCTAACCTCATAATTTAGCAAATAAATTCATTTTCTACTACATAAATTGTTATAGCATTACATGAACTATCTAAATTTTAAAAGGTTCGAATTACTAATAATAAATGCTTTAGGAACAATACTATCTAATGAAAATGACTAAAGTATTTGAATGTTAACATTCAAGTTATTCATCACTTGGATCTAGAATTAACGAAGTCGACAAAGTTGGAAAATGATGTAGACGTAGAATTTAAAAAATCTATATATATATATATATATATATATATATATATATATAGATATATATATACATATATATATATATATATATATATATATATATAAGTGAAAAAAAATCTGTCCGAACAACCCGTGTCCTTAAAATCATCAACCGTTTGTTTCATATTCTCAAATAATTTTCTCCAATCCTATTTAAAAATTTGGGAATCCTGGGATTTGGACACATCTATGGGTAAATGTGTCTCCTTGATATGGTGGAAATGTGCTTGAAAATTATTAAAATCTATGAAGCACATCAAAATATTTACTGTTTTCTATAGAAAATCCAATTTTTGCAAAACATTCGAATTCTTCCGATACCTAGTTTCATGTAATAAAGCTGTCTAAAGCTCATGGCCCGAGTTAAGGATGAACAAGACAGAGGAGACGATTATCTATTATGTGTTGTTTTTAGAATTGGGATATCTTCATTATTTAGTCAAGTACGAGTGCTTAAAATTTTTTATAGAAACATTGGAAAAAGTGTCTAGGTTGTTTAGTGTTAATATGAACTAGAAATTTCACAAACCGTCTTATGCATATTTTGAACAAGATATAATCACAACAATTATAATATTCAATGAATTATTTTATCTTACTTGCTTTAGATGTATCCTTAGTATTTAATTTAAGAAATTATTTAGTAAGAAAATTTGTAATTGAATTCTGAAAATTGGGTTGACTTGGTTCTACTACCTCATCTGATTGCAGTGGCGTAGACTTTCTATCTCTCAAAAATGTTGCTAATAGCATACTTCGAGAAGTAGGAAAAGGTAGACATGACTGTGTATCGTAATTTTAGAGTAATATACATGAACATAAACTTTCGCTATGCTAACTTTCTTGTAGTAAAATGGAAGATAATGCATTGTCCAGCATCAATACAAAAAATATATATTTTTGCCAGAACCTACCAATTTTTATTCAATTTTAAAATCGAGGTTCGTGGGTGTACGGCAAGTTGCTTAGATAAAATACCGGCATAGAAGTTTAGTATGATTTTTTGTGTTACAATCATTTTATAAAAATAATAGCAATCTATAAAACGAAGCAAAACGTGTCATATTTGTGTTCATTGCAGCAAACCATCATCAATATTCAATACGCTACCAAGGTACACACTAGCACGACATTTAGAGGTACTACCACATTGCGCTCATCTCTGATATGAAATAAACGTAGTAAACCATAAAATTCAGAAATAATATATATATACATACATATATATATATATATATATATATATATATA